>CAKNYM010052675.1:397596-421678 GCA_932195095.1 Andricus curvator
GTCTTATATTAAGAAAGTCAATCATAATTGACCTAAATTAGATAAATTTATGAAAATTAATGAAATACGTTTTACGTATTAGGCAGAATAATAATGCAGTGAAGAACATTATTTTTTTAGTTAATTATTGCGTATCTTACGTATTAAATGAAAAAGTTATTTTTAAATAAAACTGGATAGTTTGAGCTGTTATTGAAAGTAAAAGTCAAAAGACATAAATCGAAATAATTATCGGTGATCGGTAAATTTAGGAATTTAATTTTTTACTTCTGCAGATTTTAATTTCAAATCCAGATGTTACCCTATGAGTAAAAAAAGTTTTCGTGAAAATAGGGGAATCATAACGGAATTAATTTTTTCAAATAAAATTAATGTAGGTGCCATACTGAATTCAATATGAAACGAATTATATTGGATTCAAAAAAAATAATAATTTTCTACAAAAAGAGATAAATTTCGATCCCAAAATCCCAAATTTTCAACAAAAGAGATAAATTTTCAAGCCAAAAAGTTCATTTTCTATCAAGAATTATGAATTTTCAACAAAATTTCTAACGTAATGTTCGAATTTTTAATAAAAAAAGGTTCAACTGCAATAAAAAAATAGTTGAATTTGCAACAATATTGTTAAATTTTCAAGCCAAAAAGACGAATTTTTTAGAAGAGAGTTGAATTTTTTATTTAAAAGTTTGTTTTCAATCAAGAAAGATGCATTTTCAACTAAAATAGATGAATTTTCAATAAAAAATGTAATAGTTGATATTTTAAACTAGAGAAGATTTTCACTTTTCAAATTAAAAATAGTTGAATTAAACAAAAAAGACGAATTTTTAACAAAATAGTTGCATCTACAACCAAAACAGATTCATTTTCAAAAAAACAGTTACATTTTGAACCAAAGAAGGTGAAATTCATACCAAAATAGATGAATTTTCAAAACAAAAAACGAAATAGTTGAATTGTCAACCAAGAAGATTATTTTTCTATCAAAAAAGAATTTTCAAGAAATTACACGAAGCTTTACCTAACTAGTTAAATTTTCAAAAAAATTTCATAAATTTTCTACCAAATAGTTGAATTTTTAAACTCAAAAAGATCAATTTTCAACCCAAGATATGATAGTTCAATTTTCATTCAGGAAAATTAATTTTCAATACAAAAAAAAATGAATTTTTTCCCAAACAGTCCACTTTTCTACTAAACATTTGAATTTTCAAGCCAAAAATACGATTTTTTACGAAACATTTTCAACAAGAAAGTTAATTTTTAAGCAAAAATTTAAATTTACAACCAAATAGTTAATTTTTCAGTTAAATTAATGAATATTATTATAAAAAAACGAATTTCCAACAAAACAGCTAAATATTTGACCAAAAAAGGTAAATTCAACAAAATAGATACAATTTCCACATAAAGACTGAAATAGTATATGAACTATTCCACCTTTCATACATAAAAGATTAATTTTTAATCCAAATGGACAAATTTTCAATAAAACAGTTGAATTGTCAACAAAATACCTAAATTTTCAAATAAATATTTGAATTTTCACCAAAATAGCTGCATATTCAACAGAAAAAGATGCATTTTCCACCAAAAAGGTAAATTTTCTATCCAAAGATGAATTTTCAACAAAATACATGAATTTCTCTCTAAATAGTTGCATTTTCTACTCAAAAAGATAAGTTTTCAACCACAACTGTAACAGATAAATAAAAAAAAAGTTCAACTAGTTAAATTTCCAACCAAAAAGACGAATTTTCTACAATACAATTGTATTTTCAACAAAAAAGTTAATTTTATACCAAATAGTTAAATTTTAAAATAAATACTTGAATTTTCAACCAAAAATATTAATTTTCAAAAAAGATAATATATTTACCAAAAGTGATTTATTTTCTAGGAAATTATTGAATTTTCAACAGCAGAGTTGAACTTTCAACCAAGAAATATTTTTAAGTCATCAAGACGAATTTTTGAAAAAAAAGTTGAATTTACAACACAAAAATATGCATTTTCTACTAAAATAAGTGAACTTCCGACTAACAAAGACGAGTTTTTTCAAAAAAATAAATGATTTTTCTAATGAAAAAAAAATCAATTTTCTAGCAAAAATGGTGTAGCGACATTTTTAGTATAAAAATTAATTTTCAACAAGAAAAAAAAAACAAATTTTCAACTTTTGTTTAATTTTTAACCAAAGAAATGAACTTGCAACTTAAATTATACATCTTCAATCCAAAAAATAATTTTTCAACGAAACGGTTGAATTTTCCATCAAAAAAAGAAAAATGTTCAACAATATAGATGAATTTTCAACTAAAAAAGATAAATTATCAACAAATCATAGAATAGTTCAATTTCAAGTTAGAGAAATAAATTTTCAACAAAATAGTTAAATTTTCAACCATACAAATTAATTTTCTACCAAAAAGATTAAATGTCTATGAAAAAAAAATTTCGACAAAAAATTCAGTTAAATTTTTAGGTACAAAACTAATTTTCCATAAAAACTAATTTTCAACCAAAGAAATGAATTAGTCACCAAGAAAATTAATATTCTATGCACAAAAGACAGTGTCAAAAAAATTCAATCAATTTTGGAAAAAAAATTTTTTTTAACTAAAATGTTGAATTATCAACAAAAAAAAAGAATTTTTAACAAAGAAGTTCCACTTTCAACTAAGTAGTTTAATTTTTAACCAAACTGAGGTTTTTCAGTCGTTATTCACGATTAGCGAAAATCTTTTTGTAGATAATTCGTCCTTTCAATGTTTTCTTGTTTTTTAGTAGAAAATTTATCTTCTTGCTGGAAAATTTATCTTTTTGATTGAAAATTTAACTATTTGGTTGAAAATTCATATTTTTCAGTTGTAAACTCAACTACTTGGCATATTTTGTTAAGATTAACCTCCTTGGTTGAAAATTTATCTATTCCATATTCAGAAAATTAATCTTCCGGGTTGAAAAATAATCTTTTGGGTTGTCCTCTTTTGTTGAAAATTCATTTTTTTCAGGTATATCATATTAGATCAAAATTCATCTCAATTGCTGGAAAATCAACTATTTCATTGAAAATTTGGTTTGTTTTGGTTGAGAATTAATTTTTTAACTAGCAATGTGAATATTTCATTTTTGAAAGAAAATCGATCTTTTCTAGTTGAAATTTCATGCATTTTATTCAAAATTTGCCTTTTTTAATCAAAATTAATCTTCTTGGTTGAAAATTCATCTTTTTGATTAAAAATGCAAATTTTTGGGTTTAAATTAATTTGGTTTTGTTAAGGATCAACTTCTTTATTTTGAAAAGTCATATTTTTAAGTTGATAATTCAACTTCTTTGTAAATAATTCGTCGTTTTGGCTTTAAAATTCAACAATTTAGTTGAAAATGAATGCATCCTGTTCAAAAGTCCTGCTTTTGGTAGAACATAAATCTTCTTGTTGGAAAAAATATCTTTTTGGTTGCAAATTTAACTATTTAGTTGAAAATTTAACTATTCGGTCAGAAGTTGAACTCGATTGTTCAAAAATCATATTTTTTCAAGATTCACCTCTTTGCTTTAAAATTTAACTTTTCTGTTGAAAATTTGTTATTTTTTCAAATTAAAGATCGATTTTTTATCTGAAAATTGCACTATTCCATTTTTGGTTAAAAATTCATCCTTCATAAGTTAAAAATTCAACTGTTTGATAGAAAATTTATGTATTTTGTTCAGTTGGTTAGAAAATTAATCTTGTTTATCGAAAATTCAAAAAATATATTTCAACTTGAAATCTTATAAATTTAAAGTATTTCATATTGCATACAATATATTTACATTAATTTGATTTGATAGAATTTGTTTCTCCATTATTACCCTATTTTTGTGAAAAATCCCCCTCTTTCCTATGTTTGGATAAAATTTAGGGCTACGTTACATTTCGGGGGTCGGGGAGGGGGTGTGAGACAAAATTAAAGTTGTCAAAGAGGGATGACTTGGGGGGGGGGCTAAAAAATACCCTAAAATTGATAACACAGTTTATGGATGAACCCTAAGTCAAAAAATTCTGGGGGGGGGGGGGCAATAATAGGCCTGACGCGTTATCGTTGCTAAAAAAAATGTACTCTAATGATATCGTCAAAGACTGAAGACAATATCATTTTGCTAGAGAATAGTCGAAATAATAATGACTTTAAAAAAAAATCATTCTTATTTTTCTTTCCTCTTTTTTATATTTGTCCAGAGAAATTTTTTTTTTATATTAGAATAGGAGCATTTCATAGTGGTTGTCCAAATTTGGTCGTTGGATTCTTGTTTCTATTTTCAAGAATTCTATACATTGACTTTTGAAAAATAAAAATAAACACCCTCGCATGTTCGAAACTCGCGTGACCCTCTCGTGTGGCTGAGCAATGAATTAATAACAGTATTTTTTATTCAGCGCTCGACAAGTCGCCCTCTAACATTTTGTTTCATTTTATTTCCTCAGGGTTGATGGAACACTCGAGGAAGGAATATGAAAAAACACCCCAAAGTCCATTCACACATTAACTCACTCATACCTGCACAAAGCTAATTCGATGGAGGATCGTGATAAGAGCTCGAGTTCGTTATACGAGGTGCGGCGTTTCGGAGAGCGGCGACACTTTTATGTATATTTTGGATGGACATCGAGCAGCGCGGTGTATTAATTTCCCAAATATACTGACCGGATGTAGATCCAAGGGAAGATTAAGGGCGCTTCGTTTCCTGCACCCGGACTGCACTTCTACCTCATATTCCGGTGCAGATGACCCTCAAAATTTACTAATAACACCGAATTCAATTTGAAAATTGGGAGCTCAAAACATCGTTAATAATTATCAGTAATGGGTAAATTACTTTTTAAAAGAAAAGAAAACAAATATCTACAATTTGTCTTTTCATAGTTATTCTATTAAAAAAAAAGCTTAAATTTAATATAGAAAAATTGCAACAACTTCGTGAAATGAAAATTTCTGATGTTCACAATCATCTGAATAAAAAAAAACAAGCTATTAGAATAAAAAAATTTATTTTTTCTTTACTAGATAATGATGACTATTATAATATTATTGAATATCAAAATGCTCTCAATCCTAAACCTAATTTGAGACATAACTTTCTTCAGAAAAAAATACAGAATATTTTACACATCAAAAATTCTAATAACCTTAATTCAGAAATTAATAAACATAAACAATTGTACGCGGACGATTCAGAAGTTTTTTACCCTTGGATTATTAATTGTAAAAATACTCCGATTTCTGACCAAATTCAAGAATATCGTTAACTTGGTCTACTTTTTAATTTCTAAAAATCAACACAACTTTGAAATTGTGAAAGATGTAGAAACTAGCATTAATAAAGTTCCAGATAAATTACAAGCAGAATTAAGAAATAAAATTCTTATTTTATCAATACATTAAAAAACCTAACATAATTTTTGATTCAGATAGAATTATTTCTGAAAATATTGCTGTAAATAAAACCTTTCTCAAAGGACATCAAGATCTTTTTATAACACGTGCTTATAAACGTAATGTTACTTTTATCCTTAATAAACAAGATTACTATAACAAAATGGAATTTATGTTAAATGATAACACACTATATGAAAAAATTTATTATAACCCCTCAAAATCTATACAAAGTAAAACTTTTGATAAAATTAACAAATGGAGACTAAAAGGTTTTTTACGCTCTAACATAGCACGGTGTGCCTGAACCAACTTTAAATGCAAGGTTATAGCACATCCAATTTTTTTTGGATTCGATTTAGGGGCTCAAAAATAGTGTGGAAAAAAATTTTGAGCCAAATCCCCCCAGCCGTTTTTTAGAAAAATGTTTTTAAGGGTGAAAAATAGAATGTTTCAAAAAATTTAATAAATTGATTTTTTTTCTGCATTTTATTCATGAAAAACATTATAAAATTAAAAAAGAATCTTAAGACATGAAAATTTCAACTTTTCGAAATAAAAGTTTATAAAAAATATAATAAATTCCTCAAATATAATAAAGTCTTTGAAGTACGTCTTGAAATATACCTATCATCATACATGCCTGTGTGAACACAACAAGACACAAAAACACGTGAATGTGAACATTGATGGATTCTCTTACCTAATGTAAACATATCTAGAACAAGTTCCGTGAAAACAATTTTTGCAACCCATTAGTAGGCAAAATATCTTTGCCAATAATGCATCGCGCAGTCTGCAGTTGTTTAGTGTTTTTGAATATTTTGACCAACTGCGTTGTTGTGAAAAAATCGTAAAATATGTCTGCAAAATCTAAAGAATATGCTGGAACTCATGATGAAACCCGTGCGAAAATTTTTCTTCTTTGTCTTAAAAAAAAAGAAACAATTGTTCAAGATTAGTAATCATTTGAAAAATCTTATTCAAAAGATTGTGAGCTATGATGCTGAAGATAATCGCCTCCCTGTAGTTGTTTGTAATGCCTGCAGAATCCTTATTTATCGTTCGGTCAAAAGTGATGAAACTAAAGTGAGTATAAAATTACCAGATTATTCTACATTCAAATTAATGAATGAAAAAAACAGATCGAAAGAAGGTAAATTATGCGAATGCGACTTATGTAACTTAGTGAGAACACCAGGACACAGCGATTTCGTAAAAACACATCAGATTTGAAAGAAAGAAATAAAACAAGATACTGCAAAAAGTGCCATTCAGAAGTAGTAGTAGGAAACTCATATTTTTCTTGTACACCGAAGCATTACGAACATTTAAAAGATCATATTATAAACGATATACCCCTAAAAGAAAAAGAACACTTGGTGTGTCATTCAATTAAAGTAATTTCAAATGAAAAAGCGACAAACGTTGAGGAAAATAAATCAGATAGAAATACTGTAATCGCTTTATCTCGGAACATGGAAAGCCTTTGAAATTTTCATTGACTGAACAGCAATCAGAAAGCAAAAAACGGAAGCGTGTTTCTGCTGAAGATGTCTTAAAAATTGGAACAAGTTATGGGCTTTCAACGAATCAAGTACATGGTATTACAACAGCTCTTCGCGTCGCTACGAATGACAGAAAATTATTTCAACCAGATATAAAACAAAATATGTAAATGTAAATAGATATATAAAACCAAAAATTAAAAACTTTGAACCATTCTCTTGATTTGTATTTCAGTATGAAAGAGTGTAATGTGATTAACACTCAAAATAACGATACTGCAACTACTGCAGAAACTTTAGTGTTTTGCAATGATGTAAAAGGATTATTTCAGTTTGTTAAAGAAAAAAGGGAAGTTGATGAAATACATTTGAAATTCGGAATAGATAGTGGCGGAGGTTTTTTGAAAGTTTGCCTTTCGATGCAATCTTTGGATGAATCAGAAGTTGCAAATGTAAAAGGTCGACAGAAGTATACCGAAGGCGTGGTCGCAAAAAAGTTTAAGGATTCTGGCGTCAAGAAACTACTACTGCTTGGAATAGTGGCACATACACAAGAGAAATATGAAAACGTTCTATTGATGTGGTCACTCTTAAAATTGAAGGATTTAAAAGGGACAATAGCAACTGATTTAAAACTTGCCAACGTATTAACGGGCATCATGTCACATGCAAGCAGTTTTCCTTGCACATGGTATACTGCATCAAAGGATGAATTAAACACGTGTGGGGAATACAGAACTGTTGGAAATTGTACGGAAAATTTTTTTGCGTGGCAAGACAGTGGAAGTAAAACATCATCTGCTCGGGGTTGTAAACAAAATGTATAAACACATGCTGATGGAATTTGAAGATGAGAGTCTCCAATGGGCTAGAATGTGTAATGTTACCCGCGAGTTTGTACATGGGAGTCCAGCGTTCGCAGGTAATACTTGCAAAATGCTGTTAGAAAAAATCGACTAATTACGTGGAATATGTAGCATTGGTTGTTTAAAATATGTAAGGTGCTTCAAGGCTTTTCGATCCGTCGTTGATTCTTGTTTTTCTTCAACATTAAACCCGAAATACGTAGATTGTATACCTGAGTTTGAGCGAAGTTACTGTGATTTGGATATTTCAATTACACCTAAAGTTCACGCGGTTTTTTTTCATGTCCCTGATTTTTGTTGTGAAGTTGAGAAAGGCCTTGGATTTTGCAGTGAAAAAGCCATGGAATCTGTCCATTCGGATTTTAAAACGACCTGGGCTAAATATGAAGTTTCGAGCACACACCCTCATGACCCAAGTAACTTACTAAAAGCTGTACAATAGTACAATGCCCGACATGTGTGAAAATAAATTTTTTTTTCTCAGTATTGATATGGACTGATATTATATTTATGTACCATATTTCGTTAAATAAAGTGAAAAAAATAAAAGTGCATCACATTTTTTTGAAAATTTTTATTTTTAACCCATAAAAAACATTTTTCTAAAAAACGGCTGAGGGGATTTGGCTCAAAATTTTTTTCCAAACTATTTTTGAGCCCCTAAATCGAATCCAAAAAAAACTGGATGTGCTATGACCTTGCATTTAAAGTTGGTTCAGGCACACCGTGATAGATAGAAAATACCTGATTACAGACAATACTAATCCGGCTAGAATTCATGGACTTCCTAAAATTCATAAAAATGATTTTCCTTTGAGACCTGTTGTTAGCACTATTAATCATCCCACACTATGGCTAAGGTGTTTAATAATATTTTGAACTCTGCTCTTCCTAAACCTAAATCTTTTATTAAAAATTCGATTGATTTGAAACAAAAACTAGATAAAATCATTATTCCTTCTGATTGGATTATGCTTTATTTATTTATTACTCTTGATGTAACTTCTCTCTTTACTAACGTTCCTGTAGATTTGGTTCCTAATAGTATTGAAAAAAGATGGCCTTATATTAAGAAAATACCTTTAAATAAATTCGAAGAAGGAATAAAATTCCATATGGATAACACTTATTTTCAATTTAATAATATTTTTTACAGACGAACTTTTGAAACTCCCATGGGTTCTCCTATTTCCAATAATTTAGCCGACATGGTAATGCAAGATTTAGAATCCGAGATTTTCAATAAACTAGATTTTCAAATCCTTTCCTACTTTCATTATATAGATGATACATTCTTAATCATTCCGGAAGACAAAATTGAAATTACTACCAAAACTTTAATCTCAATTCATAAAAGATTACAATTTACACATGAAATTGAAAATAATATTATTAACTTTCTTAATATTAGCATTATCAAAAATGATAATGGTACCATCTCTACTAATTCGTTTCGCAATTCAACATATTCTGGTTGCTTACTTAATTTTCTATCGAAACATCCATTCCAACAAAAAATAGCTATTATAAAGAACTTAGTTGATTCATCTATTCTACTTTCGGATAATAACTTTCATAATGATAACTTGAAAATAGTAAAACATTATCTTTTCCTGAAGAACTTTCCACTAAATATTATTGATAAACAAATTGATAATAGATTAAAAGAACTTAATAACAAAAACAGAATTAATAACTCTAATAACATTATTAAAAAAGAATTTGATCCTAAAAGCACTATTACCATTCCATACTATGTTAAAATTTCAGCAAATATAAAAAGACTTTTGAAAACTTATAAAATTAGCGCGACCTTTAGTATTAATTCTAAACTTGATAAAATTATTAAATTAGGCAAAGACCAATTAGAAACCTTAGAAAAAACTAACGTTGTTTACCGTTTCTCTTGTAACTGTGGTAAATGTCATATTGGACAAACTAATATAAAAAACTGATATAACCTCTTATATAATAATATTAATAATAATATTTCTCATTATGTCCTTTGGGATGAGATTGAAGTTTTGCATCAAGAGAATCATCATGGATAACTGTCTTAATAAAGTCACTTATCTTGACCGTCTTAATGAATCTTACAATTCTACTCTAGAATTATTTTTATAATATTTATAACAAATTCCTAACAATAAATTTCTTCTCTTGCATTTCTTACAATATTGAATACAAAAATTAACTTATCTTGCTTGCTTCTACTTCTTAAATAACCGTTTTGAACACTTCAGCTGTTATATTACTTTTCAAATTTTGGCGCCTTTTTCTTCACTTCTACTGTATGTTAGGCTAGTTGATTTTCCTTGAAGTCATTTTTGGATGCCCGTGCAGATGGCACCTCAATTTTGAAAAATGGTATAAATTTTGTATGGAATCGTTTGTTGCTGGTTAGATAGCTGTTGATAGTCAACATTGGTCGTTTGATAGTCAAAATTTGAAAAATTATCGCCTTTTCAAAATTGGGGTGCCAACTTCACACTTGCATCCCACATTTTAATATTTTTCAAACATTCTTTTTGGATTTGTTAGTTGGTCGTTAGATAGTGTTTGATAATCAATTTTTGTCGTTTGATAGTCAAAATTGTAGCAAGGGTCCCAAAACCCTCTTCTCATTTGGCATGGTGTACCTGCGCATGCGCTCTTCCGTTAAGCGGAAAATTTAAATTAATATTAAAATTAATATGATTAAGAAAAGTTCAACATTTTTTTAGGGAATCATTTGTTGGTCGTTAAGCAGTGTTTGGTGATTAACTTTGTTAATATAGACCTTTTCGTTTGTTTGATAAAGTGTCAATAAAAAATATATGTATAGAGCTGATAATCAATAATATTGATAAAACATTTTTGGTGTTTTGATAAGATGACTAATATAATAAAATATTATATTTAAGATATCCTTCAAAGCAATAGGATATCTCGGGATATCCCATTCGATCCCATTTATATCCCGGGTTGTCCCAGAGATAACCCGTCGGATATCCAGGATTTCTATGGGACTTTTCTGGGATATTCAAATGTCACAAGTATGATATTAAAATTTTTATATACCCCACGTGGAACATTTGAATATCCCAGGAACGTCCCATAGACATCCCGGATATCCAAATTTCCGCCTTGCAGGATATCCCCACGGGTTATCCATAGGATAACCCGGGATATAAACGGCATAAAATGGGAAATCTCGAGAGTAAACACTTCCTTTTATCTTTTTTAACATTTTTATTTTAAAATGCAAATTTTCAGATTCTTCATTGACTTTTAGATCTTACAAGAGGTATTATTCTAAGGGATTGTTATCCGAAATGAGCACTAATAAGGCAAATTAGGCCTTTATAAAACCAAATTTTGAGTAGTAGGAAAAGTTATACAAAATCGAATTTTCCACCTAATGAAATTTCTGACATTACTAACTAAAAAAATTGTTTAGTATTTAAATGAAGTACATATAGAAAAATATATATTTGATTTACCAATTTCTTAAACTGTTTAGTGGCAAGAATGTTAAATTTTTAAAACTTGGCTGCCGTACATTTTGTAGCGTCGAAAATTGTTTTTCATAGTTTTCAGTCTTCAAAAGCGAATTAAAAAAAAAAACTAAAGTTCTTCAAATTTTACAGTTTTTGAAACTTTTAATTTGGGAGTTTATTTTGCATTTAATATTTGCAAATTGAAAATTTCATTATAAGCAGAAAAATCTTTTGAATAAAACAAAAGTAATTAAAATTGAAATTCTTTTAACTTATCAAATTTTCGAAGAAATTGTATACGTAATTTCTCATTTTTTTCAACGCGATAATTTCTTTTTATAATCGCACTGAATAGGTCAAAGATACTTGAAATATTAGTACTCTTTAGATTTCACCAAGATAAATGATTTCCTACAAAAATGTTGAACTTTTCTTAATCATATTCTTAATTATAACACTTAGGTTTCGTTGATGATTGACAGTACTATTTGAATTTAAATTGTCCGCCTAACGGAAGAGCGCATGCGCAGGGACACCATGTCAACTGATAAGAGGGTTTTGGGACCCTTTATTAATTTTTGGAAAATTGATATTGGCTACAATTTTTACTATCAAACGATGAAAATTGACTATCAAACGCTATCTAACCAGCAACAAACGATTCCATAAAAAATGTATACCATTTTCGAAAATTGAGGTGCCATATTCACGGGCATCACTTTTGGAGTTATCTTTATATGAGGAGGATGCCTTTTCATCCTGCTCTCATAATAATAAAAAAATATTTTTTAAATTTATAAATTTTATTCAGTTAAGAGTCTGTTATAAATTATTTTTATTTTATACACCACGCAAATTTTTTGAAGCCTTTTTTTAATTGAAATACGGTAACTATAATTCTTTATGATTTTTGAACCTAACCTCTATATTTATTATGATATTATTTGCTAATCAAATTATAATTTCTGTTTACAGAAATTTCATACATTACATTTTAATCGACATCTGTTGATATATATTTTTAGCTTTACTACTGACTTTTTAAATTGATCTCAATCATTGAACTCTACTCCAAAAAGATGACTAGGACTTTCGTAACTATTTCGTGAGTGGGTTATTTACACCTTTCTAAAAATTGTTCATATTAATATATTAGTAAGGTTATTATTACATTTTTTTAAATTCATATACATTGGTTCCCCTGATGATCAAAATGGTGTATTTCCAAAAAGTTCGGTTTTTAAGATTTTAATAAACTTGTCCGATAGAGTTAAAAACAACTTTGTTGTTCTTTCTTCTCCTGTTTTGGATTCTCGGACGTTAAAGATATGTACATGTACATGAAAAAATACAGTAAATGTGAAAGTTGTACGAACGATTCATAAAATTACATCTAACCAGCTAGCCAGTGGGCAAAAAAATTAAGGATGTCCTAGAGACGTTTTTGGGACATCCCTGAGACGTCTTTTGGATATCCTAGGTATGCTCTTAAGACGTCTAGTGTCAGTACGAAAGATGTCCCATGTCTTTGAGACGTCTTTAGGACAATCCCAAGGACGTTCTTGGGATGTTCATGGTTTTGTGTCCACCGGGTACCTGAAGCTGCAGGTTCTGAAAATTTTTATTATATTTAAAATGTGTGCACAAGGAAAGGCACATAAATATTCCTTAAAATGTAGTCGAATCTGGTGATTCTGCAGTGCGTTTGTCAATTTCTGCGCACTATAAGCCTCAAAGATGTATAATTTTTTCGAAAATACATTTTACTTAAACTAACTTTTTTAAGGACACTTTCCCAGTTCCCTTTGAGCTACCAATAGCGCAAAAAATTAAGGATGTCCTAGAGACGTCTTCAGGATATCCCTTAGACAATTTTTGAAAGGTGTATTAAGGACATCCTAGGGATGCTCTTAAGACGTCTAACGTCAGTACGAAAGATGTCCCGAGAACGTCCCATGTTTTTAAGACCTCTTTAGGACATTGGACAGATTGATGTTGGGACACATTCTTTGACACGTATTTTTTCACTGAAAATCGTCTTTGAAGTAATTTTTAAGTGCCAATAATCAAAATAATCGCACTTTCGTACGTATAGGTTGGAACACGTGTACCGTATAGGTTTGGACACGTTTTTTTCAAATATTTCTTCACTAAAAATCGTCTTTGGAATAACTTTTGTGTGTTAATAATCAAAATAATCGCACTTTTGGTCATTGTTATGTACTTTTCAAACTCGACATTTCAGCATGTCTCGTTAGAAGCGAAAAAGTAAACGGTGGATCACTGATTTCGAGGGTATGGAAAAATGGATAAACTCAAATTGTTAATTGCTCATTTTTATGTAGGAATCCAATTGAACAAATGTATATTCACTACAGTGATGGGATATCGATATCGAAATATCGAAAATATCGATATTCAGAGTCCGATATATCGATATTTAGAAACCGATATATCAAAGTCAACATCGATATTTTGTCATAATTTCGATATCGATATCCCATCACTATTATATTACTTGACAGAATGTGCTTTTTAGTTGAATAGTGAGTGAAAAACCAAACAAAACTGAATACAAGAAAACGTAAGTAGACATATTTTTCATTCATTATTTACCTTTGTATACTTTCTAATCTGTATAATGCGAATATTTCTAAATAATATGAGTCTCATAACTGAGTTAAAAAATCATCTTTTGGGTTGAAATATTTTGATGAAAATTCATTTTTCTAAAGATTCATAATTTTAGTTGGAAATTCATCTCTACTTGAAAATGTAACCATTTTGTTGAGAATTCTTTTTTTTTTTGTCAAAAAATAATTTTCTTAACTAATATTGTAACTATTCCATGTTTGATTGATAATTGATACTTTTTATTAACAATTGATCTTTTCTGGTTGAAAATTCATGTATTTTGTTAAAAATTCGCATTTTTTCGGTTGAGAATTAATTTCTTTGACTAACAATGTAAATATTCCGTTTTTGGTTGAAAATTGATCTTTTTAGTTGAAAATTCATGTATTTTGATAAAAATTCTTCTTTTTTGGTCGAAAATTAACTGTTTTGTTAAAAATTCATATTGTTGATTAAATTCAACTATTTGGTTAAAAATTAAACTATTTTCATGCGAATTTGACTTTTTGGTGGAAATTGAACTTTTTTGTTGAAAAATCATATTTTCTGGATGAAAATTCAACTTTTTTGTAGATAATTCTTTTGTTTTTGGTCTTAAAATTCAACAATTTTCGTTAGAAATTTGTTTTTCTGTTGTTAAAAATTTCATTTTTATCTGAAAATTTCACTATTCTATTTTTGGTTAGAAATTCATGTATTTTGTTGAGAATGAAATATATATTTTGACTTAAAATCTTACGAATTTAAAGTGTTTCATATTGCATTCAATATCGTATTTACATAATTTTTCAATTGAAAGAATTTTGTCCTGATTTTATTACCCTATTTTCGTGAAAAATAACTTTCTGTCCTATGTTTTGATACAGTTATTGGGCTACATTACTTTTCAATACCTTATATACAATACCCTTTTTTTATAAGAAAACAGTCCTTACATTGCAATTGAATTACTTCCACGCAGTTCCCAGTGGGCACAAAACCATGAAAATCCCAAGAACGTTTTTGGGACGTCCCTAGGACGTCCTATGTCAGCCCAATCAACGTCTCTAAGACGTCCAATGTCCTGAAGATGTCCTAAAGACGTCTTAAAGACATAGGACGTTCTCGAGACATCTTTTGTCCTGGCATTAGACGTCTTAGGAGCATCCCTAGGATGTCCAAAAGACATGTTCCAAAAGACGTATTAGGGATGTCCCGAAGACGTCTCTAGGACATCCCTAAATTTTTTGCCCACTGGGTTATTGCTGCCTAACGCAGGAGACTTATTTACAATATAGTTACTGTCTTCTTTAAAAAACAAGGGTACAATTTCTTTCGATTTATTATCTTACAACTATTAAACCCAATTAATTTTGTTTAATTAGGCGAATCAACACTCGCAAAAATCAACCAAAGCTATGGAATTTAAAACCAAAGCAACAAATTCCGAAGGTTGTTTTACAGAAGTTAACAAATTACAATGCAACACATAGCAACGCATAATAATTGTAAGTGCTTTATTGTTTAAACAAAATGTTTGAACTTTCTGTTGCAGGTTGGAAGAGAAGAATCAACATACAAAAATTATATGAAACTATTTTGTTGCTTTAATGAATTTTCTCTAATATTAATGTATTTATACTCATTATAATTGATTATTTATTTAAAATAAAAAATATCGAAAATATCGATATTTTTTATCCGATATATCGATTTTTTCGATATTTAGTTTCCGATATATCGATATTTTTTTTGATATCTCATCACTAATTCACTCAAACGTTCATATTTTAAGAGCTGTCCCAACCTATACTACAAAATTTTTTTTGGCAGATTGGAACACATTCAGAAAACCGGCTGTAAAATTTTGTTTGCATCGTAATTATATAGGTTTTGTTCAGAAAAAGTGAGCTATTAATTAATAATAATAATATAATATGTTTAACAAAACCCGTCCCAACAATTGAATTTATTTACTTTTTCAGCTATCTGATTCCTGGAAAACTCATTCGAATGGAATATTAGAGTTGGCGTTTGATGTTATACGCACAATATACACTTATCTACTATAAAACGATATTGTAAAGAAATGTGGGTCAGACTCGTGGATCTGAAATCGATTTTTCCCCACTAACAAGTGACGAGTTGGTAAATAAAATAGAAAGGACATTCAGTACAAACACTATTTTTTATAATAATTTGTATAATTTATACAATTCTGTGCATGTAATTCATACACATTCGAAAAAAAGGGTTTAAAAAATCCACGCATGTTGCATGGACCGCGTTTCGAGAGTTATTCAACTTCCGATTAGATCAGGCGGTAGCGCTCCGCGTTTGTAACCGGAAAGTCCGGGCTCGATTCCTGCTGCCGAAATTTTTTGCAAATCTTTTTTTATTTACATTTTCTTAATTGCAATTGACTATTATATTCATTAAAATCAAGCTAAAATATTTATTCTTAACCGTTTTTTCCTACGAAGCATTTTTTTCTACCTTCATCACTTCCGAATCTCAATATTGGAATAGTAATAGAAAATTTCTTTTATTTATATTCTATTTTTATATCATTTCATTTTTATTATATTATTTTTATATATTCTATTTGTATCTCATATAAAAATAATAATAACCAAAATATTGTCCAATTGAATGTAGAAATATGAGAATCTTCTATAAAAAAAAACTTTTCTTGAAGTAAAACTGGTAGAAATAAAAAAAAATTAATCAATTGTAGTAAAAAAATTGCCAAAAATTGCAGGCAGCAGGAATCATCATGCCGCACTTTCCGGTTGCGAAATCGAAGCGCTACCGCCTGATCTAACCGGGAGTAAAAAGACTCACTCGCTCGTTGCGGTCCATGTAACATGTCTGCATCTTTTGAGATACATTTTTTAAATAATTTATTATTATTTATTAACTTTCTCTTATTTTTATTCTGGTTATTATTATGCTCATATGAGACAAATATAAATTTATAAATACAGTTTTTTGGGTTCCTATAAAACAGAATTATGGGGATGAAATTCCAATTTATTTATTGCAGGCTTTTTTTTATTTTTCCACTTAAATTCGAACTGAATTAATAGAACCCAAGAAAAAAATCCAAATATTTTTGATTGAAAGTTCATTCTTTTCGGTTGTCTACTATTAAATTTTTGGTTGAAATTCACCTTTTTTGGTTACAAAATTAATTTTTTGCTTCAAAATTATTATATTTTGTAGGAAACTCAACTATTTTGTAGGGACTTCATCTTTTTTCTTGGAAATTCAACAATTTGGTTAATTTTTTTTATTGAATAGAAAATCTTTCTTGGGTGAAAATGTAATTTTTTTGTTCAAAATTCATCTTATTGGCCTCAAACATCATCAATTTCAATTTTTGTTGAAAAATCACAGTTTCAGATTAAAAATTCAAATGCTTTGTAAAAAAATTTGTACTTTCTGCTTGAAAATTCAACAATTTGGTAGAAAATTTAGCTATTTGAGTTTTAAAATATGTATTTTATTTAAAAATTCGTCTTTTTTAGAAAAAAAATCAACTTTTTTGTTTAAAAATCAAGTATTTAATTGAAAATTTTATCTTTGTTGGTAAAATCCAACTGTTTTTTGTT
Organism: Andricus curvator; assembly: GCA_932195095.1. Classification (NCBI taxonomy): domain Eukaryota; kingdom Metazoa; phylum Arthropoda; class Insecta; order Hymenoptera; family Cynipidae; genus Andricus; species Andricus curvator. Next base: position 415,098 of record CAKNYM010052675.1, read on the forward strand.
TTTAAATCGTTTTTTTTTGTTGAAAATTAAGTTTTTTTGGTTAAAAATTAATTTTGCAACTGAACATTTTTTGTTGAAAATTCAACTGATTGGTTGTAAGTTCCTTTTTTTGTTAAAAATTCATATTCTCGAGTTGTAAATGCAACTGTTTTATAGCAAATTCGTCTTTGGCTTGAAAATCCAACAATTTTTATATAAAATTCAACTATTTGTTATAAAATTAAACTATTTGGTACACAAATTAATCTTTTCTGTAGAAACTTCTTTCTTTTATTGAAAATTAATTCACCTAAATGAAAATTTAACTACTGCATTTTTTGTTAAAAACTGATCTTTTTTGGTTTAAAAATTCAACTATTAACTAACAAAATTTTACAAACGAAAAAAAAAACTAAAAATTATTAAAATAAAATTTGTACGAACACCACACCCATTGTTTAAACTATTTATTCAAAAATTTATATTATTTGCTAAAAATCTAATCTTCAATTACTGGGCTATAAATTTATGTATTTTCTTGAAAATTGGTATTTTTTCGTTGAAAATCAATTATTTGGTTAAAAATCAAGTATTTTGTTTGAAATTCATCTTTTTTGTTAAACCCAACTGTTTTTTATTTCTAATGAAAATGTTTTTTTTTAATATCAGCTATTACATTTTTTCGTTGAAAATTCATCTTTTTAGGTTGGAAATTCAACTTCTTGGTTGAAAGTTGAACTATTTTGTTAAAAATTCATTATTTTTTTGCAGATTCATCATTCTAGTTGAAAATTCGTTTTTTTTTTTTTTGTTAATAATAACTTTTTCAACTGAAAATTTAACTATTTTGTTGAAAATTCAACTGATAGGTTGTAAATTAACTTTTTTGTTGGAAATTCTTATTCTCGGGTTGAAAATTCAAATGCTTTATAGAAAATTCTTTTTTTGGCTAAAAATTGAACAATTCGATAACTCCAAATATTTTGCACAAAATTAAACTATTTTGTAGAAAATTCACTTTTTTTTATTGAAAATTAATTCCCTTCAATAAAAATGTAACTACTCTATTTTTGGATAAACATTTATATTTTTTTATTTAAAAATTCAACTCTTTAGTTACAAAATTTAGGAAACGAACAAAATATAAACTAAAAATTAATAAAATAAAATCTGATCTTTTTTAGCAAACAAAATAATCTTTTTGGTTATAAATTCAACTATTAGGTTAAAAATTTACGTATTTTGTTGAAAATTCGTATTTTCTAGTATAAAATAAATTGTTGTCTAAAAATCAAGTCTTTTGTCGAAAATTCATCTTTCTTGGTTGAACCCAACGGTTTTTATTTTTAATCAAAATCTTTTTTTGTTAAAATCTCAACTATTACAATTTTTCGTTGAAAATTCATCTTTTTGGGTTGAAAATTGAACTTCTTAGCTGAAAGTTCAACTTTCTACTTAAAAATTTATTTTTTTGGTTGAAGATTCATAATTTTAGTTGAAAATTTGATTTTTCTGGTTAAAAATTATTTGGGATTATTCAATTAATTCAATCATTAATTAATTAATTATTAATTTTGAAATTTTAAAATTAAATTTTTTTTTCAATTGAAAATTTAACTATTTTATTGAAAATTCGACTGATTGGTTGTAAATTACCTTTTTTGTTGGAAATTTTTATTCTCAAGTTGAAAATTCAACTGTTTTGTAGAAAATTGGTCTCTTTGGCTGGAAAATTCAACAATTTGGTATAAAATTAAACATTATAATAGACAATTCGTTTTTTTATTAAATATTAATTCTTCTCAATAGAAATTTAACTAGTTCATTTTTTGTTGAAAATTGATCTTTTTTGGTTTAAAAATTAAATTATTTAGTTACAAAATTTTAGACACGAAAAAAATATGAACTAAAAATTAATCGAATAGGACTGACATCACATTCATTGCTCAAATTATATAGTTACAAAATTATATAATTTCTTCAAAATTCGTCTTTTTTGGTAGAAAACAAAATTTTGTCTAAAAATCAAGTATTTTGTTGAAAATTCATCTTTGTTGGTTAAACACAACTGTTTTTATTTTCAATCAAAATATTTTTTGTAAAATCTCAACTATTACAATTTTTCGTTGAAAATTCATCTTTTTAGGTTGAAAATTGAACTTCCTAGTTGAAAGTTGAACCTTCTTCTTAAAAATTTATTTTGTTGGTTGAAGATTCATAATTGTAGTTGAAAATTTGATTTTTCTGGTTAAAAATAATTTGGGATTATTTAATTAATTTAATTATTAATTAATTGATTATTAATTTTAAAATTTGAGAATTAAAATTTTTTGTTTCAATTGAAAATTTAACTATTTTATTGAAAATTCAACTGATTGGTTGTAAATTACCTTTTTTGTTGAAAATTTTTATTCTCAAGTTGAAAATTCGACTGTTTTATAGAAAATTTGTCTCACAATACAAATTTAACTAGTTCATTTTTGGTTGAAAATTGACCTTTTTTGGTTTAAAAATTAAATTATTTAGTTACAAAATTTTAGAAACGAAAAAAATATGAACCAAAAATTAATCAAATAAAATTTGGACTAACATCACATCCATTGCTCAAACTATATAGTTAAAAAATTATGTAATTTCTTCAAAATTCGTCTTTTTTGGTAGAAAATTAATCTTCTAGATTGAAAATTCAACTATACAGTTAAAAATTTATGTATTTTGTGGGAAATTCGTCTTTTTTCAGTAGGAAATCAATATTTTTGTTAAGTTGAAAACGCACCTTTTTTGGTTAAATCCAACTGTTTGTTATTTTTAATCCAAATTTTTTTTGAAATATAAACTATTACCATTTTTCGTTGAAAATTCATCTTTTTAGGTTGGGAATTCAACTTTTTTGTACAAAATTCGTCTTTTTAGTTTGAGTATTCAACAATTTGGTATAAAATTCCACTATTTGGTACAAAATTAAAGTATTTCGTAGAAACTTCGTTCTTTTTATTGAAAATTAATTCTCCTCAATAAAATTTGAACTACTCTATGTTTTGTTAAAAATTTAGTTTTTTGTTTAAAACTTAAACTATTGAGTTACAAAATTGTATTAACTAAAAATGAATAAAATAAAATTTGGATTAACATTACATCTATTGTGCAAACTATTCAGTTTAAAATTTCTGTTATTTTTTTAAAATTCGTTTTTCTTTTTGGTAAAAAACTAATCTTCTGAGATTAAATTCAATTATTGGTTAAAAACTCATGCATTTTGTTGAGAGGTCATCTTTTTTTGTAGAAAATTGATCTTCTTTGTTGAAAATCCATTTTTTCGTGGAAAATTTAACTATTTGGCTGAACATTCAAATATATTCTTGAAAGATCAATTTTTTGGCTTGTAAAATTCAACATTTTTTTCTAATTGACTTAGAAAATTTTTCTGTTGAAAATTCAACTGTTTTGTAAAAATTTATTCTTCCTTTTTTGTTCAATTAAACTGGTTTTGATTTGAAATGAAAATCTTTTCTTGCTTAAAATATTGACTATAACATTTTTTGTTTAGAATTCATCTTTTTTGGTTCAAATATTCAACTATTGACTTACAAAATTTTATAAAAGAAAAAATATAAACTTAAATTTGGACTAACATCACATCTATTGTTTAAACTATTTAGTTGGAGAAGTATATTATTTATTCAAAATTTGTATTTTTTGGTAGAAAATTAATCTTCTTGGTTGACAATTTAACTACTTGGTTAAAAATTTATTTATTTGTTGAAAATTTGTTTTTGTTGGTTAAATCTAACTGATTGGCATTTTTAATTTAAATCTTTTTTTGTTGAAATATCAACCATTGATATGAACAATTCTGAAAAGGTGTAAATAACCCACTTACGAAATAGTTACGAAAGTCCTAGTCATCTTTTTGTAGTAGAGTTCAATGATTGAGAGCAATTTAAAAAGTCAGTAGTAAAGTTAAAAATATATATCAACAGATGTGGATTAAAATTTAATGTATGAAACTTCTGTAAAAGGAAATTATAATTTGATTAGCAAATAATAATATCATAATAAATATAGAGGTTAAGTTCCAAATAATAAAGAATTATAGTTACCATATTTAAAATTTAAAAAGTCGTCACAAAATTTGTGTGGTGAATAAAATTAAAATAATTTATAACAGACTGTCAACTAAATAAAATTTATAAATTTAAAAAATATATTTTGTATTATTATGAGAGCAGGATGGAAAGGCATCCTGCTCCCATGAAGATAACTCCAAAACTGACTGTCAAGGAAAATCAACTAACCTAACCTACAGTAGAAGTGAAGAAAAAGGCGCCAAAATTTGAAAAGTAATATAACAGCTGAAGTGTTAAAAACGGTTATTTAATGAGTAGAAACAAGCAAGACAAGTTCATTTTTGTATTCAATAATGTAAGAAATTCAAGAGAAGAAATTAATTTTTGATAGAAACCATTTCAGCAAAGGCTCTTTTAATAGGATGATTCTCTTGATGCAAAACTTCAATCTCATCCCAAAGGAAAAAATTAGAAATATTATCATTAATATTATTATATAAGTGGTCGTTAACTAACAACGTTAGTTTTTTTTAAGGTTTATAATTGGTCTTTGCCTAATTTAATCATTTTATCAAGTTTATAATTAATCCTAAAGGTGGTGCTAATTTTATAAGTTTTTAAAAGTCTTTTTATATTTTCTGAAATTTTACCATAGTATGGAATAGTAATAGTGCTTTTAGGATCAAATTCTTTTTTTAATGATGTTATCAGAGTTATTAATTCTGTTTTGACTATAAAAGGCCAATCTCTAAGGGTGATTTAGTGACTCTTTCTTGTCTGAAAGATAAAAATCATTCCTTCTCATCTGCACCATAAATATGATCCAGACTGTCATGAAGGGAGGTTACGTGAATCTGCGATGCGTAATTGCTCAAGCTTATTGAAATGTATAGCAGCAGACCATTCGGGATGACACTCTCCCAGGACCTCGCGCATTATTTTCCCCATGGAATAATGTAATTCTGGTCACACCGTCCGCGAGAGTAGGAGATTTTTATCGCCTCTTCTTCGTGGTGTTCCAGACGCCTCAGCGACTTTGCACTCGTCACGCATATAATCTTCTTTTACACTTTACACCGCGCTTTGTACTCCTGGGCCTGTGATGTTGAAAGGGGAGATCCGAGGGAGTCAAAAAACCGTTTAATGAATTTATCAACCCTCGAAATCAAACGAACGATTAACCCCTTTCCTTTTCAAGGAAGCATTCAGACGATAGGGTAGAAGTGGAATAACAAGATTTTTAGGACTGGAATTGCATGTGGAGGACTTGCTTTCCAATCGTGATAATTTTGATTTATTGGATGAAAATCCGTTAAAACAATCAAGAAGAGATACTTTCAAGATTCTAGACAATTGGAGAAAAAATGGACTTTTAGGGAAAGATATAAATAAATACCAAAGACATAGTTCTTGCCAGATGTTATGTTTTGAGAAAGATTCATGAAGATGGCTATCCTTTGAGAATAGTTATTTTAACTATTAACACTCCCACGAAATTTTTAGAACAAAACTTGAATTTGATACTCAAAGACTCCATTGCATCTTCAAAATACAATATTGAAAATAGCTGGGAATTCAAAAGAATTATTATTATTCAAAAAACTGTTCCTGATGACCATGTAATGATTTCTTTGGATGTTGTTGCGATATTTCCGAGTATACCCCTTGAATTAGTTAAACAGGCAATTTTAAATAGAAGGGACAATATGAAAACATATACTCAATTAAGTCAAAAAGATTTTATTAAAAGGATAGTTTTTATTATGAACTCAACTTATTTCAGATGCAATGGATCTTTTTATAGGTATGTTGATGACACCTTATTATGTATTCCTCTAGGTTGGTTGCCTTCTCATTTTGCTTTTCTCTTGTTTATTTTTGTCCAAAGAAGCAAACTTTTTTTTTTTTAGAAATTGCAACAGGAGCATTTTGTGGTGGTTGTCCAAATTTTATCGTTGGATTCTTGTTTTATTTTCAGGAATTCTATACATTGGAATTAATCCGCTACTGCAAAATTAAAAATTTCCACCCTTCATACTTAATAGCCTCTTTAAACACCAGTCTATCCCCCCAATCGCTACACAGTGATTTGTGATAGTGTAGTAATGATTTTTGAATTTTAAAATATTTGATACTTCGGCCCACCCTAGCCCGCAGTATTTAAATTAAGGTGGTCATTAGGCTGGTCCAAAAATTGTTTTTTCTCGAATTTTTATGAATGACGCCCGGAAATTTGTTCAAACAGACACAAAAATAAATCTCTTTTTTAAAAAAAAAAAAAAAGATATTTAGAGGTGACGCAACCCAGTGAGCAAAAAAATCAAGGATGTCCTAGAGACGTGTTCGGGACATCCCCAAGACGTCTTTTGGAGCATGTCTTTTGGACATCCTAAGGATGCTCTTCCCAGTGGGCACAAAACCATGAACATCTTAAGAACATCCTTGTTACGTTCCTAGGAAGTCCAATTGCCTTCCAATCAACGTCTCTTAGGACGTCCAATGTCCTAAAGATGTCCTAATGATTTATAGAAACCC
>CAKNYM010052675.1:421688-436699 GCA_932195095.1 Andricus curvator
TTATAGAAACCCAGTGGGCACAAAACAATTAACATCCCAAGAACGTCATTGGGACGTTCTTAGGACGTCCAATGTCAGTCCAATCAACGTCTCTAAAACATCCAATGTCCGAAAAATGTCCTAAAGACGTCTTGAAGACATGGGACGTTCTAGGGACATCTTTCGTACTGACATTAGACGTCTTAAAAGCATCCCTAGGATGTCCAAAAAACATGTTCCGAAAGACGTCTCAGGGATGTCCTGAAGACGTCTCTATGACATCCTTAATTTTTTAGCCCACTGGGAAGATATAGGACGTTCTCGGGACATCTTACGTACTGACATTAGACGTCTCAAGAGCGTCGCTAGGATGTCAAAAATACATGTTCTTAAAGACGTCTTGGGGATGTCCCGAACACGTCTCTAGGACATCCTTAATTTTTTTGCCAACTGGAATTAAGACGTCTAATGTCAGTACAAAAGATGTCCCGAGAACGTCTTCAAGACGTCTTTAGGACATCTTTAGGACATTGGACGTTTTAGAGACGTTGATTGGACTGACATTGAACGTCCTCTGAACGTCCCAAGGACGTTCTTGGGATGTTCATGGTTTTGTGCCCACTGGGAAGCCCCATAAAGTTTAACACGTATTTCCCATAAGAAAAAAATAAGTTTTTGTAAATTTTATTTAGAATCCTCAGAATTAGGTGAGTCGAGTTGAAACTCAACATTTCTCTTCACAATTAGAAATAGAATACAAGTAGAATATTACTTTTCAAATATCACCCCCATAAGTCTGTTTTATAGGGTCCCAAAAAAAAAATTAAAAATCGGGTTTTGCGAGTTTTTGGCGCTAATTATGACTTTTTAAATTTTTTTAATGCAAATCGCGTTTTTTTTTAAATTTTCTCCTTTTTGTCCAATTTCCAATTAGTGTGAGGTAATACTTAATTAATGATAACAAACATAATTGTTTCAACAATTGATTATTATTGTTAATAATATTCTCCTGAAACAATGCTAGAAAATTGCAGTTTAAAAAAAAAATCACTTTCTGTTTGATTTTCAATTGAAGTGAGTCAAATAATCAATTAGAGTTGAAAAAATTATTCGTTCAAACAATTCATTATTATGGTTATTAATATTCAATTTGAATAATGCTAGAAAGTTCCGGTTTTTTCTGAAATTTTCAACTATTTGCCTACTTTCCACATAGGGTGAGTTGATAATTAATTTCATTCAGCAAAAATAATTATTTAAACAAATTATTATTGTTTATAACTATTTTCTTCTTCATTCATGCAATATAGTTGTGGTTTGTTCTGAAATGTTTAAATTTTTACCCCCTTTTTACTTAGTAAAGTGATAAATAATTGGAGTTAACAAACATAGTTGTTTAAACAATTTTCAATTGTTTATAACTATCTTCTCTTAGATAAGTGCTGAAAGTTGCGGTTTTTTCTAAACTCTTAAACTTTTTGTCCACCTTTCACTTAGTAATAATTAATGCAAATTAAGAAACATGGTCATTTAAACATATGATTATTATTTATAATTATTTTCTCTTGAAGTAATGCTAGAAAGTAAGTTTTTTTCTGAAATCTTTATTTTTGCTTTGACCTTTCAGTTATGAAAAAATAATAAGTGAAGCTCAACAAGAATAATTTTTTAAATAGTATTTTATTTTTTTGAGTGAATTTTTTTTCTCTTTCCCAATGTTTAAAAAAAAACAATTTGAACAATAAAGCTATCTTACACAAGAGAAAAAAACAAAAAATAAAATAATTCAGAGTAGGTGGGAGGACTGGGTTTGACTTGTAAAAGTTTTGTTTTAAAGTACAACAAGAAGTTTATTGCAGAGCGTGAAAAAAAAATTATTATTTATTATATTTTGACATCAGCTCCCTCTACAGCAAAATATATTCACAAAAAAGAAAGAGATTGTTTGAAATATGTTTCTCTCAAATGTTCATTTATCATTTGTTCATAACCAAATAGGCAATTCAATGTTGAAAATTTCAGAAAAAACCGCAACTTTCTAGAACTTATCTGAGAGAAGATTGTTATAAACAATATTAAATTGTTTAAACAATTATTTTTATGTAGAGGCATTAATTATTAACTCGCTGAGTGAAAACTGCACAAAAAGTTAAAAATTTTAGAAAAAAACCGCAACTATCTGGCAATAATATAGATGAAGATAGTTATAAACAACAATAATTTGTTTAAACAATTATTTTTCCTTGACTAAACAATGATTAAGTCACTCCAAGTAAAAAATAGACAAGTAGTTGAAACTTTCAGAAAAAAACGCAACTTTCTACCATTGAGTGAAGAAAATATTATAAACAATAATAATAAATTGTTTAAACAATTATTTTTGTTAACCGGAATTAATTATTACTTCATTCTAATTAAAAATTGGACAAGAAATAAAAAATTTCAGAAAAAAACCGCAACTTTCTAGCACTTATCTAAGAGAAGATAGCTATAAACAATAATAATTTGTTTGAACAATGATTTTTGCTAAATTAAGATAAATACTGACTCACTCCAAATGAAAAGTCGACCAGAAGTTACAAATTTAAAAAAAAAAAACTCAATTTGTAACATTGATTAGGTATTACCTTGCTCTAATTGAAAATTTGACAAAAAGTGAAAAATTGTTGTTCGCGTCTCGAAGGCGCGAACAATTACATGAAATACAGTACTGTTATATTCCCAATATTTAAAAAAGTTTTCTCAACGAAAACAAGATAAACAACATATTTTGAAAAATTATAAGTATGTATTGCTAGATCATAAAGGGCCATGAAAGCTTATTCGATTGGTCATTTGATGCGTCTCGAAAACGCGAACAAATCCATCATATACAGTCCTATTGTATTCTTAATATTAAAAAAAATTCTAACATAAACAAGATAAACAATATATTTTTATTAATTATAAATTTGTATTATTAGATTATAAGAGGTCATAGAAGGTAAGCCAATAGCTCATTCGACGTGTCTCGCAGACGCGAACAAACATATCACATATAGAACTGTAGTATTTGTAATATGAACAAAGTTTTTCTCATATAAACAGACAGAACTATTTTTTGAAAATTCATCAATCTGTACTTGTGGGTCATAAAAGGTTCAACAATAGGTTGAGCAATGTGTCTCGAAGACGCAAAAAAATACACAAGATATAGTATCATTGCGTTTTGAACTTTTCTTTAAAATTTCTGAGTAGCTATTGATTAATCAATAATGGTCTTCGAAAGTTCGTCAAAAGATCAATCCACGCGTCTCGAAGACGCGAACAATATTGCATCAAATGCAGTAGTATTATATTCCCAATATGAAAAAAATCTTCTTATAAACCAGGAGACTAATTTTGTTGAAAAATTAAAAAACGATATTGGTAGGTTATGGTAGAGCATGAAAAGTTCTTAATTTTGGCAATCGATGCGTCTCGAAGACGCAAACAAATATATTCTATACATTATAGTTGTTTTCAAAATATTAAAAAAGTTTTCCTTATACCAACAAGGTAAACAACATATTTTTTCAATTTATAAATCGGTTTTGATAGATCATAAGAGGTTATTGAAGGTTCGTCGATAGGTCATCCGACGTGTCTCGAAGACGCAAACAAATATTTCAAATACCGTACTGTAGCACTCCTAATATGAACAAAGTTTCTCTCATATAAACAGAATACACAAATTTTGTTTGAACTTCATAAATCAGTACTGGTCGGTCATAAACGGTTCATCAATAGGCCAATCGATGCGTCTCAAGGACGCTAACAAATACTCTACATATAATATTGTCGTATTTTGAACATCAAAAAAGTTTTTCTTATATAAACAGAATAAACCATTTTTTGAAACTTCATAAATCGGTACTGGTAGGTCATCAAAGTTTTAACAGTAGGTTGATTGATGCGTCTCAGAGACGCGAACAAATACGCTAGATGTCGTATTGTTGTATTTTGAATATCAGAAAAGTTTTCTTTATATGAACAAAGCAAAATTTTTCTTTTTAAATTTCTAAACGCAAGAAAAACCTACTTCTAAATGGTCGATCTACCTCAAAATCTATCAGACCTGGATATCAATCAGAGCTACACTACATCCAAATTTCGTGATCGTAGCCCCTTTTAAGCCCCGTGGTTGTATGAAATTCAAAAGAAAATTGTGAGGCCACCCTACTGCAGCCTGATACCTATTTTCGCAAACCACTTTTGTTCTAGTTTTAATTTTTGCAGAAAGAAAACAAAAACGTAATTCCTCTCCCTCTTATTTTCTAAGTAATCAGTGAGAAGAGCTGCATGACTTTCAGTGCGTGCAGGTAACGCGTCTTCCTCGAATCTCACATTTGGTCTCCAGTACCAGATCAGAATTTCAATTTCACCGGACATTTCTCTCGTTCCCGCACGTAGAACTCAGCAATGGTATACGGTACAGCGTGAGATGTGGAAGGACGTTATTTTCCTGCCCGCGACAGAGCGGATTCATTTCGTAAGGCCCAATCCTGACCCAGAGGATGCTTTATGCGTCGACCTCGAGTCGACGGACGACCTCTGCAATGCAGCGGCGCATAGCAATGTGCCTTCTTTCGTTTTTTGCTCCAGCAAAGGATCGCAGTTAAGAGAAAACGGATGAGGGAATAAGAAGAGAGAGAAAAAAATCAGTCAAAGTAGGCGACATGTTCCTACAAAAAAAAGGGGTTTCTTAGCCCATTAAGACGTTAATTATTTCGTTAAGATATTTTGCCTTAGCAAATCCCCTCAGCAGCGGTCAATAACAACCTTTGGGAATGGTCTAGAACACCTCCTACCAGTGGTCAATAACAGCCCTTAGCAAACGATCAGTACAACTCCCTAGAAACGGACAGCAACAACCTTTAAGAATAGGCAATAAAAACCCTTAGTGACGTTTAATAACATCCTCTAGAAACGGTCTTATAACAACCCTTAGCAACGATCAGTACAATAACAAATCTTATCAAAGAGCAAAACAACTACCTAGCAACGAACAATAACAAACTTCAACAATCGGAAATAAACACCCTTAGCAGAGGCTGTCACATTTCCTAGCAACGGTTAATAACAAGCCTTAGCCACGGCCACTAACTTACTGTAGCAACAGCCAGTAACAAACATTAACAACGATCAATAATAAGCCTTAGCAACGGTCAACGCAACTCCCCAACAGCGGCAAATAAAATCCTTTAGCAACGGTCATCATCAATCCTTCGAAACACACAATAACATCCCTAGCAACCGTCAATAAAAACCTTCAAGAATATATAATAACATTCCCTAGCAACGGAAAGTAAAGACGGATAATAAAAACCTTCAGCAGTGGTCATCATCAACCCTGAGGAAAGCTCAATAACATCCTCTAGAAATGTCAATAACAAACTTCAGCAACATTCAATAACATCCCCTAGCAACCGTTAACAACAACCCATAGAAACGCTCAATACAACTTCCTAGAAGCAGTCAATAACAATTATTAAAAACTGCTAGTCAGATCCCTCAACAACAGACAATAAAAACCCATAGTAACGGTCAATAACAAACCTTAGCAACTGCAAATGAGATCCCCCATCAATGAACAATAACAGCCCTTAGCAATAATAATAATCAATACAAATCGCTAGCAAAAGACAATAACAACCCTTAGCAACGATCAAAACAATTTCCTAGTAACGGCCAATAAAAAGCTTCGGCAACGGCTAATAAAATTCCCCAGAAATGGTCCATAACAACCTTAAGCAACGTTCAACAATATCTGCTAGTAATAGTGAATTAAAACCGTTAGCATAGGCTAATAACCTACCCTAACAACAGACAACAGCAACTCTTATCACGAGCTAAACAACTTCCTGGCAACGAATAATAACAAACCTCAACAATCGTAAATAAACACCCTTAGCACAATAACATTTCCTAGCAACGCTTAATGACAATCCTCATCCACAGCCACTAACTTACTCGAGCAGCAGTCAGTAACAAACCTTAACAACAGACCGTTAATAACAGACCTCAGCAACGATCAATGCAATTTCCTAACAACGACCAATAAAATCCTTTAGCTAGAATCATCATCAATTTTACGAAACACTCAATAACAACCCCTATCGACAGTCTACGAAAACCTTTAACAATGGATAATAACATTCCCTAGCAACGGACAATAATGACGGACAATAAAAACCTTTAGCTGCGATCATCATCAACCCTTGGCAACAATCAATAACATTCTCTATAAATGATCAATAACAAACCTTAGCAACATTCAATAACAATGCCTAGCAACCGTTAACAACAATTCATAGCAACGGTCAATATAACGTCTTAGAAACAGTCAATAACAACTCTTAAAAACTGCTAGTCAGATCCCCCAACAACAAACAATAAAAATCCATAGCAATGGTCAATAACAAACCTTAGCCACAGCCACTAACTTAATCCAGCAACAGCCAGTAACAAACCTTAACAACGGTATTAACAAACCTTAGCCACGGCCAATACAACTCTTTAACAACGGTCAATAAAAACCTTTAGCAACGATCATCGTCAATCCTACGAAACACTCAATAACATTCCCCAGCAACAGTCAACCAAAAACATTTTACAATAGATAATAACATTCCCTAGCAACGAACAAAAACGACGGACAAAAAAACCTTTAACAATGGATTATAACATTCCCTGGCGATGAACAAAAACGACGGACAATAAAAAACCTTTAGCAGCGGTCATCATCAACCCTTAGCAACAGTCAATAACTTATTCTAGCAATTGTCAATAGCAAGCGATAGCAACATTCAATAACATCCCCTAGCAACCGTTGACAACCCATAGAAACGGTCAACACAACTTCTTAGAAACAGTAAATAAAAATTCTTAAAAACTGCTAGTATAATTTCCCAAAAACAAATAATGAAAACCAACAGCAACGGTCAATAACAAATCTTAGCAACTACAAATGAGGTACCCTATCAACAAACAATGACAATCTTTTGCAACGTCAATTACAATACTTAGAAATGATAATAACGTCCCCTAGTAACAGTGAATAACAATCCATAGAAATTATTAATAAAACTCCCTAGCAACGGTCAATAACAATCCATAACACCGGCTAATAGCAACCCCTAGAATGTCAATAACAACCCTCAGCAATGTCAATAAGAACCCTTAGCAACTGCTAATAAGATCCCCTGGTAACCGACAATAACAACCCGTAGCAGCCTCAATAACAACACTTAGAAAAGCTCAATAACATCTTGTAGTAACGGTTAATAACAACCTCGGCAGCCACACTGGCGCTGGTACGAGTCCCAAAGCAGGAAGCGAGGCTGGATGTGTTTTCAGAAAGCTTTGCTTCTGCCCCTTGGTACATATACTACACTACAGGTACCCTACAGTTTATAATTAACCCTATAGTACACTTGCTCATGACCCTAACAGTTGATGCGACTATAAACATTCAATTATAAAAAAAAAACCTAAAGCAGCGGATAATGAGAACTTTTAGCAATGGTCATAATCAACCCTCAGTGATGATCAATAACATCACTGGCGATGGACAATAACAACCCTTAGCAGCGTCAATGACAACTTTTAGCAATGGGCATGATCAACCCTCAGCAATGATCAATAACGTCACATGCGACGGACAATAACAACCCTTAGCAACGTCAATTGAAACACATAGCAACTGTCAATAACATCCCCTAGCAGCGGTTAATAACAACCCATAGCAAGGAACAATGCAAATCCCAAGAAACTTTCAATAACAACCCCTTAGCAACTGCTAATAATATTCGCTAACAAAGATTTAGTATAATCATTAGCAACGATTAATAAAAGCCTTTAGCAACGATCATTATGTATTTTACGAAACACTCAATGATATCCCCTGGCAACCTTCAACGAAAACCTTTAACAATGGATAATAACATTCCCTAGCAACGGACAATAAAAACTTTTAGCAGCGATCATCATCAAACCTTAGCAACGCTCAATAAAATTCTCCAGCAATGTTCAATAAAAAACCTTAGCAACATTTAATAACAATGCCTAGCAACCGTAACAACAATCCATAGAAACGGTAAATATAACTTCTTAGAAACAGTCAATAACAACTTTTGAAAACTGCTAGTCAGATCCCCCAACAACGAACAATAAAAACCCATAGCAACAGTCAATAACAAACCTTAGCCACGGCCACTAACATAATCCAGTAACGGCCAGTAACAAGCCTTAACAACGTTTGTTAACAAACCTTAGCAACGGTCAATACAACTCCCTAACAACGGTCAATAAAAACCTTTAGCAAAGATCATCATTAATCCTACAAAACACTCAATAACATTCCCCAGGAACAGTCAACAAAAACCTTCAACAATGGATAATAACATTCCCTAGCAACGAACAAAAACCAAGGACAAAAAAAAACCTTAACAATTGATTATAACATTCCCTGGCGATGAACAAAAACGACGGACAATAAAAAACCTTTAGCAGCGGTCATCATCAACCCTTAGCAACAGTCAATAACTTATTCTAGCAATTGCCAATAACAAGCGATAGCAACATTCAATAAAATCCGCTAGCAACCGTTAACAACCATAGAAACGGTCAACGCAACTTCTTAGAAACAGTAAATAACAATTCTTAAAAACTGCTAGTCAAATTTCCCAACAACCAACAATAAAAACCAATAACAACGGTCAATAACAAACCTTAGCAACTACAAATGAGGTACCCCATCAGCAAACAATAACAATCTTTTGCAACGTCAATTATAATACTTAGAAATGTTAATAACGTCCCCTAGTAACAATGAATAACAATCTATAGAAATTATTAATAAAACTCCCTAGCAACGGTCAATAACAACCCATAACATCGGCTAATAGCAACCCCTAGAATGTCAATAACAACCCTTAGAAATGTCAATAAGAACCCGTAGAAACAGCTAATAAGATCCCTTGATAACCGACAATAACAACCCGTAGCAACCTCAATAAACGGTCAAGAACATCTTGTAGTAACGTTTAATAGCAACCTTGGCAGCCACACTGGCACAAGTACGAGTCCCAAAGCAAGAAGCGAGGCTGGATGTGTTTTCAGAAACCTTGCTTCTGTCCCTTGGTACATATACTACCCCACAGGTACCCTACAGTTCATAATTAACCCTATAGTACACTCGCTAATGACCTTAACCGTTGATGCGACTATAAAAATTCAATTAATAAATAAACAACCTACAGCAACGGATAATAACAACTTTTAGCAATGGTCATAATCAACCCTCAGCAATGATCAATAACATCACTGGCGACGGACAATAACAAGCCTTAGGAGCGTCAATAACAACTTTTAGCAATGGTCATGATCAACCCTCAGCAATGATCAATAACGTCACATGCGACGGACAATAACAACCTTTAGCAACGTCAATTAAAACACATATCAACTGTCTTCAATATCCCCTAGCAGCGGTCAATAACAGCCCATAGCAAGGAACAATACAAATCCCAAGAAACATTCAATAACAACCCCTTAGCAATTATTAATAATATCCGCTAACAAAGATTTATTATAACCATTAGCAACGATCAATACAACTCCCTAGAAACTGTCAATAACAACCCTTAACAACGGCTAATAACATTCCCTAGCAACAGACAATAAAGACACATGGTAAAGACCAATACAACTCGCCAGAAACGAACCATAAAAACCCGTGAGATGAGAGGGTTCCGAGGAATAGGTAAGTTCCCGCGGAATAGGGAAGTTCCCGCGAGATATGGAAGGGATTTCCGAGGGATAGAAATGAACTTCTAGAATAAGCTTGGTCCCGAGGAATGAGTGAGGTCCCGTGGGAAAGAGGGGATCCCGAGCGATAGGTAGAGCCTCGAGGGATAAAAGGGTTCCCGTGAAATAGGGAATGCCGTTGAATAAGGGTGGTTCCTAGGGATAGGTGGGGTCCCACGAGATAAGGAGGATTTTAAGGAAAAGGTGAGGTGATGTGGAATAGATGGGACCTTGAAGGATAAGAAGGATCCCGTGGGATATATAATTCACCGCAGGATAGGGGAGAGAGGCTTCACGTTGGATATAAGGGACTCCTAGGATTGAGGTGGTCCTGATGGATAGATGAAGTCCCGTGGGATAAGGAGGGTCCAGAGAGACAGGTGGGATTCCATGGGATAAGGGAGCTTTGAGAGATAGGTGATATCCCGGAGAATAGGGGGTCCTAAAGGATAAGAGGGGTCCCAAGGGATAGGTTAGGTCCCGTCGGATGGTAAGTTCTTGCACGATAGGGGGGGGTTCACTAGGGATAGAAGGGTTCCCGTGGGGTAATAGCGGTTCCCCAAGGAAAAAGTACGACAGATGGACAGATGGACGGACAAGTGAAAGCTGAACAATTAGATTAAACCATTTTTTCGAGTAATTTTTCCCACAGTAGAATGATAAAAATTGTTTCATTGCAGAAAAGGTAAATTAGAGTCAAAACTGAGCGACGCTGTCCGAAATATTTATCTCCAGGTTGTGGAGCTGGGACCCTAAACGGACTCTACAGGATTAGCATAGCAAGTTGAATGACTACAAGCGACGACGAGCCGTCTGACTCATTCGTTTTGAGGCCCTGTCGTACGATGACCCATTTGTCTTGATGGGCCCTACAGGCGAGATTTGGGCCCCGACGACCCGTCATTTTCATTCCGGACCGAATCCATCGATTCCCAGGCGATTGATGTATACTGGGATCAATCCTGATGTTTGAGAAGCAGGAATTGGTGTCTTAGGATGTTAGGTATTCTTGTTTACGATTTGGGTTCGGGTTCGGGTTAAATTATTCAAAGAGCAGTTATGAGGCCCAATTCCAGGGAATACCCTTTTATCAATTTTTTATTCTATTCGAAACCAAGATAGGAAATTCGTATTGGTATTTTTATATTTATTGCGAAAAAAGATCCTTCATTATTTATCTTAGACTCATTTCCGCTAAAGATCCTACACTTTCCAATTTGATCTTTACATATGGAGAACTCCATGGCGGTTTCACAAAAGACAAACATTAATATCGATACAAATTTTTTTTTTGAAGAGTTGTTTTATTTGTACTTTTTTTTATATTTTCTGTAAAGAAAAGTGAAAAAACTGTCGAAATCTGTCGAAATTTACTGAAATTTATTAAAAACCATTGAATTTTGCTGAAATCCTCTGAATGATCTAGCAAACTCTGCAATTATTTTAGACCGTTTAAAATGTATAGAAATTTCTTGTCATGAATTTTGGAATATTCTGAGTTCTTTCACAATCCTATAAATTCTTTAAGTATTGTAAAATTCTCTAGAATCCTGTAAATTCTTCAAATATTGTAAAATTCTCTGAAATCCTCAAAAATTTTGTAAATACCATGAAAGTTCCTTGAAATCTTCGAAATTTTTTCAATCTTCCGGAGACTCACAAAATCATTTTAAGTTTCTTAGAAATTTTTTAATCGCTTGAAATTTTCTATAATCTTCGCTAGACATAAGCGATTTTATAGGATTTCCAAGGTCTTAAAAGATGAAAATAATTTCAATGGATTTCGAAAGATTTCAAGGGATTTTAAGCAATTTCAAAGAATTTCTAGAAAGCTTTTGGAAGTAAATGAAATGGAATGAAATTTTTAATTTTAGAAATTCCTTATATCTTATGAATTTTCTAGAAATATTTTTCAAATTCCGTACAGCGTTTCGAAAATCTTTGATATCTTTTCAAATTCCTCTAAAAATGTTTAGATTTTTAAAACCCTCTCAGACCCCATAAAATCCAATAAAATCTCTAGATGTCCCTTGAAATTTAATTCCCTAAAATCGTTTGAAATCTTTGAAATCCTTTTATATTTTTGATACCCTTTTACAATCCCTTGAAATTTTTTCAATCTTTTGAAATTAGCTTACGTTAAATAAACTTTTGGTGAAATTTCTTCAAAAATTTTGATAACAGATATTCAAGATTTTTGAAGATCTCAAAAGATTTCAAGGGATTTCGAAGATTTAAAAATATCTTTACCTAAGGTAAAGATATATCTCATAAAGTAGACATTATTGAGCAAAACTGTTATTGGCCTTTGACTATGGGCTTTAAAAAATTCAAATCTTTTGAAATCAGATCAAACTTCTTGAAATCTCTTAAAATCCCTGGAAATCTTTGAAATTCTCTGAAATCCTTTGGAGTCTTTTAAAATACTGTAAAAGGTTTGAAACCCTATAAAATCCTTTGAAATTTCTGAAATCAGTTAAAATCCTTTAAAATGGCTCCATGAAATGAATTTTCAACTCAAATTAGAAATCTTCAAACAAAAAAAATGAGTTTTTAACAAAGAAGATTATATTTCTACCAAAAAGACGAATTTTTAACAAAATACATGAATTTTTAACTAAAAAAGATAATTTTTCAAACTAAAATGGAATAGTTATATTTACAGTTAGAGAATTAATTTTTTACTTTCAAAAGTGCAAGAATTTTCAACCAAACAATTAAATTTTCAACAAAAGAACATATATTTTCAACCAAATACAGAGTAGTAAAATTTTCTGTTAAAAAAATTAATTTTCAACAACAACAAAGAAAGAATTTTTAACAAAATAGTTCAATTTTTGACGAAAGAAATTATTGTTCAAACAAAAGATCAATTTTGAACCAATAAGAATAATTATCTACCATAAATTATAAAGTTTACACAAAATAGGTACATGAATTTTATACAAAATAGTAAAAATTTTAACCCGAAAAAAACATTTTCAACTGATATTAGGAACCTTTGACAAAAAAAATTAATTTTTAAATAAGGAGGTTAATTTTCTACTAAAAAAGACAAATTTTCAACAAATTACATGAATTTCCAGATCAAAAAGAAAAATTTTCAAACCAAAATGAAACAGTTGTATTCACAGTTAAAAAAATTAATTTTTAACCATAAAAAACGAATTTTCAACAAAATAGTTAAATTTTCAACCAATTAAATGAATTATCAATCAAAAAGGTACATTTTCCGCCTAGAAGATTAATATTTTACCACAAAAGACGAATTTTCTACTAAAAAAGATAAATTTTCAACAATATAAAAACGAATTGTGAACAAAATGTCAAATTTTCAACAAAAAAAAAAAGCTTTTTGGATTAAAATGATGAAACATCAAACCGAAAAATTTAATTTTCAATAAAGTAGTTCCACTTTCAACTAAGTAGATGAATTTTCAATGAAAAATGTAATAAACAATAGTTTTTAGCCATAAAAGATTAAATTTTTACGACAACAGATCAATTTCTAAACGCAAAAGAGGAATTTTTAATCAAGGAAGATTTTTTAATCAATAAAAAAAAATTAATCCAAAATGTGGTATTTCCATGGAAAGAAGACGAATTTTTTACAAACTGGTTAAATTTTCAACAAAAACGTCAATAACCGAGCAAATAGTTGAACTTTCAACCCAACAAGAACGAATTTTCAACAAAACAATTGAATTTTCAACCAAAAAGATGGACTTTTTTGTTTTTTTCAAAATTGTTGAATTTTGAACAAAATAATAAAATTGTTTGTTCATTCCATGAGTTTAAAAATTACACAAATACCTTTTGCAAACACAACATTTTTATTTGAATAATTGAGAACAATCAATATTTAAATATTAGTAAAATTACATGTCATTTTTTTGAAATTGAATTGAGCAATCACAATAAGACTGCACCCTCAGAAATCAGAACAAAATTTAGGATCGCGCAATAAAAATCGCGAATTTTCGTTTTCGAACATGAAAAATCAGGACATAGCAGAAAAATCTACAAAATCAGGAAAGCGATAAAAAATCAGGACATGTCATGATGAATCAGGACGTCTGGTCATCCCAGTCCGATGCAAGTTTTTGTGAATCCGACAAGGAGTTCCCCACTCTCCTAAACTGAAGCAGTGAAATTTTCACTGGTTGAATCAGTAGTTTAAATCATCACTGGTGAACCAGTGATTTTTCGACTTTGACTGGGTAAACCAGTAACTGACTCAACCTAAACAGCGTTGCTGCATACACCAGTGACACTAAATGATTGACGCCAACCAGTGATTTAGCGCTCTAAGCGGCCAAAACATGAACCTCCCCAGTGGGCAACAAATCATGAACTTCCCAAGAACGTCCTTGGGACGTTCCTAGGACGTCCAATGTCAGTTCAATCAACGTCTCTAAGACGTCCAATGTCCTAAAGATGTCCTAAAGACGTCTTAAAGACATAGGACGTTCGCAAGACATCTTTCGTACTGACATTAGACGTCTTAAGAGCATCCCTAGGACGTCCAAAAGACATGTTCCAAAAAATGTTTTAGGGATGTCCCGAAGACATCTCTAGGACATCCTTAATTTTTTTGACCACTGGGTCCAGTCGTCCTCCTTTACTGTCGCCGGTCGGGTCTTAATTTGCATTTCTCGAGTGTAAACGAACTTAATTGTGCACTCGCATTAGTGTTAGAAATACTTGGGGCCCCTGGCCACTTTTTTTTTACTTTGAGCGACGCGACACGTTGACGAAATGACGGGCCTTCCCACGGTTAGACGCAATATATTTGTAGTAAAGTGCGGGTTTTGAAAGATAGTTTTGCAAAGTTTAGCACAAAAGTGATGAATGATAACTGCCATACCTTACCAGCTCCCAGCTGAAAATTCCTGTACAGAAACCTTGGAGGATCCTGGACATGTTTCTGGACACGAACCCGCACACTAACCTGCACAGGTAATCTTGACGGTTCCTGTACAGGAACTTGTTCAGGATCCTGTACGTGGACCAGCACAGGAACTAATCCGCGAGGGCTCGCTAGTGGCTTGGCTCTCTCGATAGTAAGTTCAATCTCTAAGGGAATAGGAGGACAGCAACTTTATAGCTGTGAGCAACATAAGTTTTCTCGACAGCTTTCTGTAAAGGACCCATACATTCCTGGATCCAGAAAAGGGAAAAGTTCCATTGCAGGATCATGTACA
>CAKNYM010052675.1:441359-451370 GCA_932195095.1 Andricus curvator
CAAATCACATTGCGGCATCTCTCATTCCGAAAAATATGAAGTCCGGGGAAAATGGGCAAAATGCAGCGAGTCACATTTGCGGCAAATCACATTGCGGCTTCTCTCATTCGGAAAAAATTGCAATCCGCAAAAAATTGGCAAAAGTACGGTAAGTCACATTTGCGGCATCTCTCACTTAAAAAAATTTGCAGTCCACACAAAATTGGCAATAGTGCATCAAGTCACATTTTCGGCGAGTCACATTTGCGGCAAATCATGTTGAGTTATCTGTCATTCGGAAAAATGTGAAGCTCAGGAAGAATTGGCAAAGCGCAGCGGGTAACATTTGCAGCAAATCACGTTGCGGCATCTCTTATTCGGAAAAAATTGCAATCCGCAAAAAATTGGCAAAAGTACGGCAAGTCGCAACGCGACATCTGTCATTCGGAAAAATTTGCAGGCCTCAAAAAATTAGCAAAAGTGCAGCATGTCACATTTTCTGTAAATCACATTTGCGGCATCTCTCATTCGGAAAAATTTGCAGCTCACAAAAAATTGGCAAACATTCGGCAACTTATATTTGCGGCAAGTCAAGTTTGAAATATGAAAAAACTTCAGGTAATGAAAAACCAATTAGGTTTACAAAATAACAATGATTGCGGAATTTTCGAGACATCGCCACACAACCTTGCTACTTTGCTCTTCTCCAAGCTACTTATGATTTCGTTATTGATGGCAGCAAGTTTCTCATAATTCTTGAAAATAATTCGCAGTTAAAAAATGGGAGAAAATAGACGAAATTCTTCAATATAGGGATTGTAGGGGATTTTGAGAAAAACAGGGAGGAAAATAAGGAAAATAGGGGATTGATTGTAATCCCTGCTATGATGTTCCAAATAATTTCCAATTTCAGCAAACTGAGAAATGTCTCTGGAGATCTTCGGTATTTTTAAAATTCTACTCCAAGCATTCTTTCTCTTTCCTTTTGTCACAGTGGATGCTTAGAGCGGAGGGTCTCTCGCATCGACGGCAAACGGCTAATTAAATAATCCTTTGGGACGTCCTCGCGATGCGGACGGGAACAGGTCGATACATCTCATTGTAACAGGATAAACAGGAGTTGGGACAAGGATGAGGACAACGCTGGAAAAAGAAAGGAAGAAAATCCGAAAGCCAATGGAGAAAGAGAGGGAGAGTGATAGTCCCTGGAATAGAGAAGGATGAACCAAAGGGTGTGTACGGGGGGAGGGGGAGTATGGCCGCTGGTGCGGGACCAAGAAGGATTCTGCTGGGTCTCTGGCCCACCAGCCGCTGGAATCCGAGATCGCGTCTGATCGCAATTAAGGCCCCGCTCGGGCCTTTGGCTGTGAATATTTTATTCCCCCGTCGGTTCCCGGTGCAAGGTACCATTGGTCCCAATGCAGTGTTACCACGCACGCCAAACAGTGCAGCCTCTCTCCCTATCTTTTCTACCCCTCACCCCTGAGACCCTCAAAGGGCCCCAATTCGAAACGAGGCGAATTTGAATACGGGGCCTTACTCTCATCCCCTCCAGTTTTTCCTCCCGTTTGCTTCTTTTGTCTTGCTTACTTGCTCTCTCTCGCTCTCCTTTTCTCTCGCAGGCAGCAAAACAATGGGACATCGATGGACCACACGGGATGCGAGCAAATGGTCGAACAACCGTAGGACATGCGTTCCGGCGCAAGCCTCGGTCTACCTTGAGTCGATCCACCGATCCGCTCCCGATCCACCGCAGTTTAGTCCCGATCCCACCACTTATCGACGCGGGTCTCCTTCTGTGGGAGATTCGCTCTCTGGGCCCCTTGAATTATTCTCGCCCTTATTACCTACGCTGACCACCCTTTGCTGGGCTCCCACGCGCTCAGACCCAAGATTCGCAGCGCGAGAAACAAGAGTGAAAAGGATGGACGAGACCTCTACTGATTGTATCAGATGATTCAACACAATTTTCTCTCGTTTGGTAGCCTTTATTTGAAGGATTACAATTTTTTCAGGGTCGGCTTGGCCAACTGGAAATCGGGAAAAATTGAGACAGGCCGATGTCATTTTAGACAATTTCCGAATCAATTCAGCCCTCATTGTTAGCTGGAAACTTGATCTTTCATTCCATATAGAATAAACAGGATGTAAGAAACGTATGTTCAGGGGCAGACTGGACGTGGGACTAAATCGCTGCAATCACTGATGGACTGGAAGACACCTAGGGCCACTTGCAGTGGCCCTAAAAAAAATTAGCCGGAGTCCCAAATCGTCCAATCCACTTTTTACTCCATCCTCTGACCACTTCTAATTATTCTATCCTGTCCTATCCTATCCTATCCTATTCAATCCTATCTTATTCGATCCTATCTTATCGTCCCCTTCATCTCTAATTCTTCTCCAGACCCATATTTTCCATCCCCTTCTTACCCATCCACCCCAATCTGATTTCCTCTATCCACCCTACCCTATTTCTCCTCTTCCCCTCCATTCCTCTTCCTCACTTCTAATCCGCGCCTCTACTTCATCTCCCACTTCCTCCCCCCCAACACAATTTTTCCCACCCATCCCTCCCCCTTCCATTACCCCCTCCCATCCCTCCCCCTTCCATTACCCCCTCCCGAGGGAAAATTTACGACAGGCGGATGGACGAACACCTGACCGAAACTATGAGGGTTTCTGCCTGGGGCTACGAAACCCTAAAAATTAAAAACCCTTGAAAACTTGGCTAACCTATCAAAATCCCTTAAATCTTACGGAATTCCTTGATATCCTGCAATCCTGGAGAATTGATTGAAATTCCTCAAGAACTTTGAAAATCCTTTAAAATCATTGAAGTTCTAGGAAAAATTATAAAATCCGATAAAACCCGTCAAGAATCGCTTAAAATCTTACAAAAATATCCTGAAACCTTATAAGTTCTATAAAATCATTCCAAATCCTCAGAAATTCTTTAAAACTACATGCATTTTTTTTAATCTCTTGCAAACATTAAAATCCTTGAAAATTCATTGAAATTTTTTTAATCTCTTGAAAAATCCTTCCAATCTTTCAAATCCTCTGAAATCTTACAAATCCTTTGAAATTTGTCGATAGTTTATAAAGCTCAAGAAAATTTGTTCAGATTTTTTTTTCTGAAAAAAATCTTCTCCTTTCGCTTTGCTGGGAATCGAACCACAGAACTACAGATTCCCGGTCAGGTGCTTTCCCATTAAGCTACTAGAGAGATCGAGAGAAGAAACTTTTTTTCAGAAATACACTCATTATTTTGCTAGATGGTACAATACCAATTTTTCAAGGAATCTGTTTTATCATTAGAGAATAACAGAAAATATTTAACGTCTTTTCAGACTAGATGGAGCTATGAAAGAAAAATTATTTTAAATAATTTTTTTTCCGAAAAAAGATCTTCTCCTTTTGCTCCGCTAGGAATCAAACCACAGAACTACTGATTTCCGGTCAGGTGCTTTCCCGTTACGCTACTAGAGAGATCGAGAGAAGAAACTTTTTTCAGAAATACACGCATTATTTTGCTAGATGGTACAAATCCAATTTTTCAAGGAATCTGTATCATCATTAGAGAATAACAGAAAATATTCAACGTCTTTCCAGACTAGATGGAGCTATGAAAGAAAAATTATTTTGAATTTTTTTTCTGAAAAAAAGATCTTCTCCTTTCGCTCTGCTGGGAATCGAACCACAGAACTACTGATTTTCGGTCAGGTGCTTTCCCATTAAGCTACTAGAGAGATCGAGAGAAGAAACTTTTTTCAGAAATACACCCATTATTTTGCTAGATGGTACAAATCAAATTTTTCAAGTAATCTGCGAAAGGAGATCTTTTTTCAGAAAAAAATTATGTAAAATAATTTATCTTTCATAGCTCCATCTAGTCTGAAAAGATGTTGAATATTCTCTGTTATTCTCGAATGATAATACAGATTTCTTGGAAATTTTGATTTGTACCATCTAGGAAAATAATGCGTGTATTTCTGAAAAAAAAAGTTCTTCTCTCGATCTCTCTAGTAGCTCAACGGGAAAGCACCTGCCCGGAAATCAGTAGTTCTGTGGTTCGATTCGCAGCGGAGCGAAAGGAGATCTTTTTTCAGAAAAAAAAATGATTTAAAATAATTTATGAAATTTATTTAAATTACTTAAAAATCCCTCCGAATTTTTTGAAATATCCTAAAATTAAAATATTTTAGAATATCCATTAAAATCCCTTAAAGGTCCCTTGGAATTTTTTTCAAATAACCTCAAATATTTCAAATCGTTCGAAATCATTTGAAATCCCTTGAAAAATTTTTAAATACCTGAAAATCATTAAGTTCCTTGGAATTTTTTCAAATGCCCTAAACTATTTCAAATACTTTAAATTTTTCGAAACCCCTTGAATTTTTTTAATCATTTTGAAAAGCCTTGGAGCCTCTTAAAATACTCTAGAATCTTCAAAATTAATTTATCCTGAATTCTTCTAAATTCTTTTGAATTCTTTTGAATTCACTCAATTCTACTCAATTCAATGAATTTTTGAACTGTTATGAATTTACTTGATTGCTTTTTAAATTAGGCTTGATTTTTTTATGAACATTATCGAATTCTTCTCATTCCCCTTGAATTCCTCTAAATTCACTCAACTTTTAGTGTAATCAATAGAATTTTTTCAATTTAAAAAATTTTTTAATTCATTTGAATTCTTTTGAGTTTAACTTGAATTGTTCTGCAATCATTATTTACTTCCTTGGTTAGAAATTATTTGGGTTTCAAAGTTTTGAAGAGATTTTAATTTTTTTAATTCACCCTGAATTCTTTTAAATTCTTTGGCATTGTCTTGAATTTTTTAATTTACTTGAATTCTTCTTAATTCACTCAATTCTATTTAAGTTTCTGAATTTTTTTAATTTTTTAGTTTTTATCTAAATGATTTTAAATTCTTCTAACCTCACCTTGAATTCTTAGGCATTCTATCAAATTCTTTTGAATTCCCTTAAATTTTTTTATGCTTGTTTCAAACTTACTTAGATTAATGAATTTTTCATATTTTTGAATTGTTTTGAATTCACTTGATTGTTTTTTTTCTAAATTCAATTTGATTTTTTTATGAATTTTATCGAATCTTCTCATTTCTTTTAAATTCCTCTAAGTTCACTCAAAGTTTATTGTAATCAATGGAATTTTTCCGATTAAAAAAATTATTCAATTCTTTTGAATTCTTTTGAGTTTAACTTGAATTGTTCTGTAGCCATTAGTCACTTCCTTGGTTAGAAATTATTAGGGTTTCAAAGATTTGAAGAAATTTGAATTTTTTTAAATTCACCCTGAATTTTTTTTAATTCACCCTGAATTCTTTTGAATTCTTTGGAATCCTCTTGAATTTTTCTAATTTACTTGAATTCTTCTTAACTCACTCAATTCTATTTAATTTTCTGGATTTTTAAATTTTTATTTAATTGATTTTGATTTCTTCTAGCCTCACTTTCAATTCTGAGGCATTTTATCAAATTCTTCTGAATCCCGTTAAATTTTTCTAAGCTTGTTTCAAACTTACTTAGAATAATGAATTTTTTATATTTTTTAATTGTTTTGAATTCACTTGATTGTTTTTTTTTAATTCAGCTTGATTTTTTTATGAATATTATCGAATTCTTCTAATTTCTTTTAAATTCCTCTATGGTCACTCAAAGTTTATTGTAATCAATGGAAGTTTTTCGATTTAAAAAATTTTGCAATTCTTTCGAATTCTTTTGAGTTTAACTTGGATTGTTCGGTAGCCATTAGTCACTTCTTTGGTTAGAAATTATTAGGGTTTCAAAGATTTGATTTTTAAAATTCACCCTGAATTTCGTTTAATTCAACCTGAATTCTTTTAAATTCTTTGGAATTCTCTTGACATTTTTAATTTACTTGAATTCTTCTTAATTCACTCAATTGTATTTAATTTTTTGGATTTTTAAAATTTTTAAATTTTAATTCAATTGATTTTAAATTCTTCTAACCTCACCTTGAATTCTCAGGCATTCTAACAAATTCTTTTGAATCCCCTTAAATTTTTCTAAGATTGTTTCAAACTTACTTAGATTAATTAGTTTTACATATTTTTGAATTGTTTTGAATTCACTTGATTGTTTTTTTTAAATCAATTTGATTTTTTTATGAATTTTATCGAATCTTCTCATTTCTTTTAAATTCCTGTAAGTTCACTCAAAGTTTATTGTAATCAATGGAATTTTTTCGATTTGAAAAATTTTTAAATTCTTTCGAAATCTTTTGAGTTTAACTTGAATTGTTCTGTAGTCATGAGTCACTTCCTTGGTTAGATATTATTAGGGTTTCAAAGATTTGAAGAAATTCGAATTTCTTTAAATTCACCCTGAATTCTTTTAAATTCTTTGTAATTCTCTTGAATTTTTTTAATTCTTAAGCATTTTATCAAATTCTTTTGAATTCCCTTCAATTTTTCTAAGCTGTTTCAAACTTATTGAATTCAATAAAGTTGTTTCATATTTTAAAAATGTTTTCAATTCATTGGATTTTTTTAATATTCACCTTTTGATTTTTAAAATTCTTCCAATTAATTTGAATTCTTCGCGAAAAAAATACCATATGAGCGTTACAAAAAGTACCCTTTGGTCCCTATATTTTATCCTATAGGGTCTTTGAGGCCTGAATTTCCAGAAAACAGGTACAAAATTTGGAACCAAATAGTTGCCCAGTGGGCAAAAAAATTAAGGATGTCCTAGAGACGTCTTCAAGACATCCCTAAGACATCTTTTGGAAGATGTCTTTTGGACATCCTAGGGATGATCTAAAGACGTCTAATGTCAGTACGAAAGATGTCCCGAGAACGTCCTATGTCTTTAAGACGTCTTTAGGACATCTTTAGGACATTGGACGTCTTAGAGACGTTGATTGGACTGACATTGGACGTCCTAAGGACGTTCTTGGGATGTTCATGATTTTCTGCCTACTGGGTGTCATCTACTAAGGTGTGATTTTACAATAAACTAGTAGTCGTGCGCGCGCCAAGGCGCGCGCCTACTAATTTTTGTTATGAAAAAGAATAAACCAAATACTTATTTTTTCTATGTTATTTATATTTAATTAATGTTACAAAATATTCGTAAAAAATAATTAGAAGGCACTACAGGATGATGTTGAAGCTAAAGGAGTAATGGATTTCTCATACTTTATTTGTAGGTAAATTCTGTCACCGTTATCATCTTGAAAAAATTGTGAATATAATTATAATTCAATTTATTATAATCGGCTCTTAAATTTGTTTAACACTTAACTTATTTATAAATTATATTGGCGTAATACATTTTTTATTTTATAAATTAAAAGAAATGTTATTTATAAAATAAATTGTGAATTATTCGTTTTAACATGTATATGAGCATATAAATTTCAAATTGATAAATACTGCGAATAATATTAATTTTCATTATTATATAAGCTTTACAAAGTTTAAAAAAATGAATGATACATAGAATAGTGGCAGTAATTACCAATCTTTCAGTTTTCAAGAAATATGATAACAAATTTTTAAATTGTCTATTTGCTCCGCAATAATTGCTGTTTATACTCTATAGTAATCCATTCACCATTAATATTTTATTATGCATTGAGAGATGTGGTGAATTTTTTTCATGAAAAATTAATTTTTTAATTTTTATCATAAATGATGCACGTTATTACGAAAAAGTAAAATGTATTTTAGTATAACTTTTTTTTACATGAACATTTTTGTGTGAACATTTTTATCGTATCTGTTGTTTACGTCAAAATGATTAAATTCTTTTATTATAAGAAGAAAATTATCCTGTCGATAGAACTTTCCAGGCCTTTATAAACGTTACAGTATCTTTCTTATTAAAAACTAAATTAAAGAAAAACTTTTCAAACAATATATTTTTTTTCCTTCTGCGAAAATCTGTCAATTTTTTATTCTTCAAAAACTCTATAGTGGTTGATAAATTCGTGTTTTTAATTGGAAAATAGTTTCCTTAGTGTCTTTTTTTTCAAAATAGTAGCAAAACAGCGTCATCGCTTGAAAAAAGTGTCAAATAGTGTCAATAGTGTGTTTTGAGCCCGAGGCCTGAATTTGTAGTTTATTATTCTAAGGGCGGCTACAGCCTAATTTATTTAAGAATAGTGACCTATTCAAACCGAAAAAAGCAGAGAAATTGCCCTACAAAAAACGTCGGATTGAAAATTATTCGAAAGTATTGTATTTTGAATGCGAAGTTGTCTAAAAGCAGATGTCCAGAGAATATCTCGGGAGTGCACAGCAATAATTTTTAATTCGACGTTTTTTGCAGCAAGACTCATTTCTAATCCAAAAAGTGACTTATAGTAAATATGTGCATCAATATTGTGACTGATGTTCTTTTGCATTTGAAAGCATTTCGAAAAATTCAATTCATAAAACTTCAAAGAATTAAAGTTAAAATTTAAAACATGGAAATAAATTGGAAAAAATTTAAAACTCCAAAAAATGTAATTGATTTTAGTAATTTTAAAATGATTTTGGAAAAATACAAGGGAATTCAAAAGAATTTTATTGAATGTTGAAGAATTCAAAATGAGGTTAAAACACTTCAAGACGAATTAAACACAAACTGAAAAAAATATCCATTGAACAGAATAGAATTATTGATTTAATTCAAAAGAATTCAGGTAAATCAACAAAATTCGAAAGACATAATAAAATAATTCTGAATGAATGAGTACCAATTCAGGGTGAATTCAAATTAATTGCAAAACATATTTGAAAATCTCTACAAATCTGTGAAAACCTAAAAAACCCCTCATTTCTTGTTAATGAATTTCTTAAAGTACAGAGAAATATTATAAAATCCCGTGAAATTATATGACATTTTAAAGTATTTTCTTGAATCCTGGAAAATTTTTGAAAATACCTTGGGAGCTTTTAAAATCCATTAAAATCATTGAAATCTTCGGAAATCGCATAAAATTCATTTAAATATTCTAAAATATATTGAAACCTCGCAAGTCCTATGAAATAGTTTCATATATTCCAAATTTGTAAACAAATTCTTTAAAATCTCAGAAAAATTTGTTCATTCCTCTTAAAGTCATTCAAAGCCTTTAAAATTCCATAAAAAATTAATAATACCTTGAAAGTGCATTAAAGTCTTTAAAAATAGTTTATAATATTTTAAATCATTTCAAATCCTATTAGGTTACCGAAATAAATTCAAAATTGCTTGAAATCTTTTGATATACCCTAAAACCTGGCATAGGTCCTATTAAATCGATCTATATTTTCGAAATTTTAGAAAACTCTTCGATACAATACCCCATGCAAATTTTATCAAATCTCTTGAAAATGCTTTAGAATCTTTTTAAATACTCTAAAATATTTCAAATCCTCTGAAACCAATTGTACATTCCTTAGAATCTTTTGAAATACTGTTAAAGTTATCAAATCCTTTCAAACCTTTGGAAATCAATTGAAACATTTTAAAGCTCTTGAAAATGCTTCAGATCTTCTAAAATACCATAAAATAATTCAAATCCTATGAGTAACATTAAATTACTGAAATCAATTCAAAAATTCATAGGATCTTTCAAAATACCCTAAGATATTTAAAATCCTTCACAATATTTTAGAACTCCTTGAAATTTTTTTAACTCTTCAAAATCCCTTGCAATTTTTAAAAGCACCATAAATTATTTCCAATCCTTTAAAACTCTTTCAAATTATTGAAATCCTTTAAATCTTTAAAAATCACTTGAAACTTTTTAAAGCTTACGAAAATGTCTTGACATCTTTTAAAATACTCTTCAAGTTCTCAAATCCTTTACCATTTTTTTAAATTCCTCAAAATTATTGAAATCTCTTGGAAATGCTTTGGAGTCTGTTAAAATATCATAAAATATTTCAACCCCTTTAAAATCTGTTGGCATTTATTGAATTTATTGACATCTCTTGCAAATGCTTTGGATTCTTTTCAAATGACCTAAAATATTCCCAGTCTTTTTTTTCAAATTCCTTCAAATTATCAA
>CAKNYM010052675.1:461709-484204 GCA_932195095.1 Andricus curvator
TCCGCCATTTTGAATTTTAAAAACTGACTTCAGAATCGTGATCAGAGACCCCAAAAACCCCCAGATGTCAAGTTTCATGAAAACCCATTCATTTTTTGAAAACTCATCCGCCATATTGGATCCGCCATTCTGAATTTTTAGAATCTGACTTCAGATTCGTGATCAAAGACCCCAAAAACCCCCAAATGCCAAGTTTTATGAAAATCAATTCATTTTTGGCAAAATCGTCCGCCATTTGGATCCGCCATTTTGAATTTTCAAAATCTGACTTCAGATTCGTTATCAGAGGCCCCAAAAACCCCGAGATGCCAAGTTTCATGAAAAACCAATAATTGTTTGAAAAATCGTCCGCCATATTGGATCCGCCATTTTGAATTTTTTTTAACGGACTGCAGATTTGTTATCAGGAGCCCAAAAAAGCCCCAGATGTCAAGTTTCATGAAAATCGAATTTTTTTTTTTTAATCGTCCGCCATATTGGATCCGCCATTTTGAATTTTGCAAATCGGGCTGCGGATTCGTAATCAGTGACCCCGAAAAACCCCTAAGGTGCAGAAAATTAGTTTGATAGAAAAATGTATCGCGCAAAGTGTTAAAGAAACTGTACAGAACTTACGAGTAAAAAAAAAAAAATTTTTTCAAACTGACGTAGGAAAAGTAAGAAACGGACAAGCTGACTCCTCAGATAAATTTGCATTAATCTTTTTAATGGATTTTGTATTCAAAATATGATTTCGATGTGTGAAGTTTCTCTAGAAAGAAGTTCACTTCCGAAAAGATTTATAATCCTCATGGAGGAAAAACGATGTTTCGGAAGATACGAAAAATGTTTGAGAAAAGAGTTTACCGGCAGAGGAGATTTATGAATCTTTTGCACGCGAATAAAAAGAAGGATCTATTGCAGGACGTGAGAAAATGATTGAGAAACTGAAGTCGTTTCTCTTGTTCCTTCAGATAACTTCACTTTTGCAATTCTAAATTCAACGAATAATACGAAAGAATGATTTAAACCATTAAATAAATAATCAATTGTTTCAAGAATTTCTTCCCGCTTCAGAATTTCACTTTTTCTTTATTATTTTTGCAAAAAAAGTAACTATCGTTGCTCTTTTAGACCAAAAATTAATTTCAGAAAATTTTTTAAAGAAATCAAATTTTTTAACAAAATATATGAATTTTTTTCAAATAGTTGAGTTTTCTACTAAGAACCAATTTCAACCAAACAAAAAAAATGAATTGTCAAACGCGAAGATTAATTTTCACCGAAAAAAGATAAGTTTTAGAACAACATACATTCAACCAAATATTTGAATTTTCATCTGAAAAAGAACTTTTCAAACAAAAAATTTGAATTTTTAACCAAAAAAGATACTTCTTCAACTTAAAATGGAATAATAAAATTTTTAATTTAAAAATTAATGTTTAACCAAAAAAACAAATTTTCAACAAAATAGTTCAACTTTCAACCAAAGAGATGAATTTTCAACTAAAATGATGAATTTTCGAACAAAAAAATTAATTTTTAACAAATAAGATCCATTTTCAACCAATTCGTAAAATTTTCAAATATAAAAGATGAATTTTCCAACACGAAGATTAACGTTCTACAAAAAAAATGAGCTTTCAACAAAATACATAAATTTTCATCTAAAAAAGGTAACTTTAAAAAAAAAAAAGTGAATTTTTAACCGGAAAAGATACATTTTAGCTAAGAATGAAATAATTTAATTTTCAATTTAAAAATTAGTGTTAAAAAAAACCGAATTTTCAACAAAATAGTTCATCTTTCAACAAAAGAGATACATTTTTAACGAAAATGATTTTTTTTTAAACAAAACAAAAATTTAACAAATAAGTTCAACTTTTAACCAAAAGGTTGAATTTTGAACCAAAAAGACGAATTTTCAATGAAGAAAATTAATTTTTCACCAAAAAATACGAATCTTCAAGAACTTCGTCGACAAAAAAGTCAAATTTTCTACAAAAAAAAAAACATAATTTTTAGCACATGAGTACAAATATCAATCAAGTAGTGGAATTTTCAACTAAAAAAGATAAATTTTCAACAAAATAGTTAAATTGATAATCAAATTGTTAAATCTTCTACTGAAAAATATAAATTTAAAACCAAGAATTAAATTGTTCAATTCTCAGTAGAAAAAATTTATTTGAAAAAACAAAACAATTTTTAAAAAATAGTCGACATTTCGGCAAAAAAAAAATGAATTTTGTGCAAAGGAGTTAAACTTTCAACAAAGAAGTTAAAATTTTTAATCAATAGTTGAATTTTCAAATAAAGAGTTATCCAAAAATGGAATTGTTAAACATTTAGTACAGGAAATTAATTTTTAACCAACAAAAAATTTGACAGAATAGTTAAAGTTTTAGCGAAAAATATGAATGTTTAACTGAAAAGATAAATGTTTAAACAAAAATTAAATTTTTAACAAATCACATGAATTTTAAACTAAAAAAGAGACATTCTCAACAAAATAGTTGAATTTTCAACTGAAAAATATTTATTTCAAACCAAAAATGGAATAGTTTCATTTTCAGTTAGAATACTTAATTTAAAAAAAAAATCATTTTCAACAAAATATTTGAATTTTCAGCCGAAAAACTGAATTTTTTGCAAAGAAGTTGAACTTTAAAAAGTAGTTTAATTTTCTAACAAATAGTTGAATTTTCAACTAAAAAGGATCAATTTTCACCCAAATAGTTTAATTTTCAAATAAAATAGATTAGTTTTTCAAAAATAGAATTGTTACAACCAAATAGGTTAATTTTCAACTAAAAAAGAATTTTCAAAAATGGAATAGTTAAATTTTCAGTTTAAAAAATTAATTTTTAACAAAAAAAAATATCAACAAAATCGTTAAATTTAATAGTTAATATTTCAAAAAAAAAATTTCAATTTTGAATCAAAAACAATTAAAATTAATCACAAAAGGCGAATTTTCAACAAACTAATTAAATTTTCAACCAAAGAGATGAATGTTCAGACAAGAATAATTTTTTACTAAAAAAAGACGACTTTTCAACCAAATACACGAATTTTCAACCAAATAGTTAAATTTACAACTAAAATGATGAATCTTCAACTAAAAAAATTAATTTTCAAAAGAGAAGTTCAACTTTCAACCAAGTAGTTGAATTTTTAACAAAAAAAAAATGAATTTTCACAAAAAAATTAATTTTCTACAAAAAAATACAAATCTTCAAGAAAATATGAGAATTTTCAACTAAAAAAGAGAAATCGTGAACCAAATGGTTAAATCTTCAAGTGAACAATATTCATTTTTAACCGAAAAAGAAAAAGTTAAAGGTTTAGTTAAAAAAATTGATTTTAAACAAAAAAAGCTAATTTTCAACAAACAAGTTAGATTTTCAACATAAGAAATAAATTATTATCAAAGAAGATCAACTCTTAACCAAGTAGTTAAATTATCAAACAAATAGTTTAATTTTCAACCAAAGAAGATAAATTTTCCAAAAATATCAACTAAAAATCTTCAACCAAAAGAATACATTTTTAACAGAGCACATGAATTTGCTACTAAAAAACAGAAACTTTCAACAAATAGTTAAATCTTCAGCAAAAAAAAATCAATTTTCAAAAAAGGATGAATTCTTAGCAAAGGAGTTCAACCAAGTAGTTGGATTTCCAACAAAATCGTTGATTTTTCAACTAAACTAGATCAATTTTCAACAAAATAGTTAAATTTTTAACGATGGAGGTGAATTTTCTACTGAAAAAGATAAATTTTCAGACAAATAGTTTAATATTCAACTGAAAAATATAAAATTTGAACCAAACATCAAATAGTTCAAATTTCAGTTAAAAAAATTAATTTTTCTAAGGAAAAAAAACAAGTAGGTTTCGAAAAAATAGTTAGTATTTCATTTTTAACAAATAAGTTCAACTTTTAACTAAGTCGTTAAATTTTAAAATGAAAAATGTGAATTTTTAAACAAGAAGATTTCTTTTATCAGAAAGAAGAGCAGTTTCCAACAAAACACATGAATTTTCAACAAAGTAGGTGATTTTGCATTCAAAAAGATAAATTTTGAGACCAAAAAGTTTAAATTTCTACCAGAAAAAATAAATTTTCAACTCAAATTAAAAAGATAAATTATCAACCAAATAGTTGAATTTTCAACTAAAAAAGATAAATATTCAACCAAATAGTTTAATTTTCAACTGAAGAAGATAAAATTTCCAAAAATGGAATAGATAAATAGAATAGATAAATAGAATAGATAAATAGAATAGATGAATAGAAAAATAGACAAATAGAATAGATACATCCAACCAAAATGATGAATCTTCAACCAAAAGAATACATTTTTAACAAAATACATGAATTTTTAACTAGAAAACCGAAATTTTCCACCAAGTAGTTGAATCTTCAACAAAAAAATCAACTTTTAACAAAAAAATTAATTTTCAGCAAAGAAGTTTAACCAAGTAGTTGAATTTTTAACAAAACTATTGAATTTTCCACAAAACAAATTTTTCAACTAAAGAAGAGAAATTTCCAACCAAATAGTTCAATCTTCAACTAAAAATAAAGAATTTTAAGCCAAAAATGGAATATTCAATTTACAGTTAAAAAATTAATTTTCAACGAAAAAACAACTAAAATTCTCAGCAAAGGAGTTCAACCGATTAGTTGAATTTATAACCAAATAGTTGAATTTTCAACTAAAAAAGAAAAAATTTCAAGAATAAAATAGTTAAATTTTTAGAGTGAAAACATAATGTTTAATCAAGAAAAAGCAAAATAGTTCAATTTTCAACAAAATAGATGAATTTTCAAATACAGTGATGAATCTTTAACCAAAAAATGAATTTTTTGAAATTAGCATAATGTTCAACCAAGAAGATTAACTTTTTACTGAAAAAGACCAATTTTCAACAATTCACATGAATTTTGAACTAAAAAAGATTAATTTTCAATCAATAAAGATTCTAAAGAAAGCAGGTTAAATTTTTTTTGTTTATTTTAGAAAATAATGAAAATTCAGGGTTGAAAAATCTCAATTTTCCTATATTGGTCTTCTCGATTTGAATTTTCAACCAAAAAGATAACTTTTAACCCAAGGAGATTAATTTTCTATAAAAAAAGGCTTGAAAAAATTAATTCTGAACAAGAAAAACTAATAATCAACAGAAAAGTTGAATTTTCGACAAAAAAAAAAGAATTTTCAAATGAAATAAAGAAATTTTCAACGAAATAGTTGAACCTTCAACTAAATAATATAAATTTTTAACAAAAAATGGAAGTGTTAAATTTTGAGTTGAAAAAATTATTTATATACAAAATTTGCAATAAAAAAGTTACATTTTTAACAAAAAAAATGAATTTTTAGCGAAGAAGTTCAACTTTTAACTAAATAGTTGAATTTTCCACCAAATAGTTCAATTTTCAACTGAGCGATCAATTTTCAACAAAAAATAGTTGAATTTTCAACCAAGTAGTTGAATCCTCAACTAAAAAATATATATTTTAAAACAAAAATTAAATATTTCAATTTTCAGTCTGAAAAATGAATTTCTAACAAAATAGTTAAACTTTCAACCAAAGAGATGAATTTTAAACCAAAATGATGAATCTTCAACCGCAAAAATGAATTTTTAACAAATAAGTTCAACTTTCAACTAAGTCGTTGAATTTTCAAATACAAAATATGAATTTTCAAACAAGAAGATTACTCTCATAAGAAAAAAAGATCAGTTTTGAACAAAATATATGAATTTTCAATAAAATAGTTGAATTTTCATGTAAAAGAATAAATTTTTAAACCAAAAAGTTAAAATTTCAACCAAAAAAGATACATTTTCAATTTAAATTGGAATAATTAACTTTTCAGTTTAAAAATTAATGTTTAAGCAAAAAAAAAAACTCAACAAAATAGTTAAACTCTCAACCAACGATATAAATTTTTAACTAAAATGATCAATCTTCAACCAAAAAAAAATAATTTTTAACAAACGTGCTAAACTTTTAACCAAGTAGTTGAGTTTTTAACAATAAAGGTACCAGAAGAGACAAATCCACAACCAAGTTCATGAATTTTTAACTAAAAAAGTGAAATTTTCAACCAAATAGGTGAATCTTTAACTAAAGAATATAAGTTTTCAGAAAAAATGGTATTATTGAATTTTCAGTTAAAAAGTGTTAATTTTGAAAAAAAAAAACAACAATTTTTGAACAAAAAATTTTCGAAACAGAAAACAATTTTTTAGCAAAGCACATGATGTTTCAACTAAGACAGAAATTTTTAAAATAAATAGTTGAATTTTCAACTAAACAATATAAATTTTGAACCAAAAATGAATAGGTCAATTTTTAATTTATAAAATTAATTTTCAACAAAAAAAAAACAAATTATTTTCAACAAAATAGTTGAATTTTCAATAGAGGAGATTAATTCTCAACTACTTAAAATGATGAATCTTCGAACAGAAAAATTAATTTTGAACAAAAAAAATGAATTTCCACCTAAAAAAGAAACATTTTTCAACCAAATAGTTAAACCTTCAACTAAAAAATATTTATTTTAAATAAAAATAGAGTAGTTAAACTTTCAACAAAAGAGATGAATTTTCATATAAAATTTTTAGAACATAAAACTCGTGCAGAGCTTTCAACCAGTAAAATTATTTGTAACAAACGCGTGAATTTTCAACTTCAAAAGAGACATTTTTAACCAAATAGTTGAATCTTCAACTAAAAAAAAAAATTTCAAAAATAAAATAGTCAAATCAGTGTCAGAAATTTATATATAACAAAAAAAAATAGCAAAAAAGACAAAATGTCAACAAAATACATGAATTATCAACCAAAAGTGGTGAATTTTCAACGAAGAAAGATTCCTATCAAAACAACTTAAATTTCCATTAAAAAAATTATTTAAAAAAATGAATATTCTACTCTAAAGTTAATTTTTTTCTTTCTAAAAGTGTTTCTACATATTTTAGAAAATTTTGAATTCCAGCGTTAAGAAACTCCAAATTTACCTATATTGGTCTTTTTGAGTTCAATATTTGAATTCAATAGTGAAAATAGTGAAAATGAAAAACGACTAGCGAAAGCAATAAAATTAATTGATTGTCGGAAAAAAATGACTTTTCAAAAGTAACTAAAACTAGCTGTGAATTAGATTTTGAGTTTTTCCACTTTGTTTGTATTTATAATTATATGGTGGTCATTTCACGAGCACTTTGCTTCCCGTTAACAAATGTATTTGCTTCCTCACAGAGGAAGCATTAGTTATTTTTTTCAATAATAGACAAACCAAAGTCTTCATTTTGATCAATTTGAAAATAGAAATTTACAAAAAATACAAAATTACAAATTAATACAAACAATTTTTTAAATACAAAGACAAATCAGACAAATCAAATTTTGTATTCCAAATGATAATTTTTCGAGATGGAAAAGGGAAGGCAAAAGTTCTGTCGCACCCTATCCCTTTCCCAGCTTCATGATTTCTTTATAAAAATTGTCAGATTTATTCTATTCGAAAATTTATAATCAAAAAGTCTTTTCTATTAATGCGTCAACTTTGAATTAGGTCGATGAAAAAAGTTTGTCTGTTTGAAACCGCTGATTCAAATATTATAAATGAGCATAACTTCCGAAATCTTCAATAAAGTGTATTAATATTATAGATCAATCGATTTGTCTCAAACCAAGGAATCTTTTATACTCTTGCATCAACTTTGAATTATGTTCAAGAAAAAAGTTTAACTATAAAAAACCGTATTTTAAATACTATTCATTACCATAGCTTCCTTACTCTTCAACTAAATGTATCAATGTTATAGGTCAATCGATTCTTCTTGAATCAACGCAACTTTTCTATTCTCGCATCAACTTTAAATTATGAGAATGAGAAAATTTTTACTATAAAAATCAATTTTAAAAATATATAAATCACCATAACTTCCCTACTCTTCAATAAAATGTATAAATATTATAGGTCAATCGATTCGCCTTGACTCAGCACAACTTTTCTATTCTCGCATGAACTTTAAATTATGAGAATGAAAAAATTTTCACTATAAAAATAGATTTTAAAAATATATAAATTACCATAACTTCCATACTTTTTAATAAACTCTATTAATATTGCAGGTCAATCGATTTGTCTCGAACCAAGGAATCTTTTATACTCTTGCATCAACTTTGAATTATGTTCAAGAAAAAAGTTTAACTATAAAAAACCGTATTTTTAAATACTATTCATTACCATAGCTTCCTTACTCTTCAATAAAATGTATTAATATTATAGGTCAATCGATTCTTCTTGAATCAAAATAACTTTTCTATTCTCGCATCAACGTTAAATTATGAGAAACAGAAAAGTTTTACTATAAAAATCGGTTTTAAAAATATGCAAATTACCATAACTTCCCTACTCTTCAATCAAATGTATTATAATTGTAGGTCAATCGATTCTTCTTGAATCAACACAACTTTTCTAATCTAGCATCAACTTTAAATTTTGAGAATGAGAAAATTTTTACTATAAAAATCGATCTAAAAAATACATAAATTACCATAACTTCCCTACTCTTTAATAAAATGTATTAATGTTATGGTTCAATTGATTCATCTCGAACCAAGGAATCTTTTATATTTTTGCATCAACTTTGAATTATGATAATGAAAAAAGTTTTACTATAAAAAAACCGTGTTTTCAAATATTATGCATTAACATAGCTTCCTTACATTCCAATAAAATGTATCAATTTTATAGGTCAATCGATTCGTCTTGAATCAACACAACTTTTCTATTCTCGCATCAAGTTTAAATTATGAGAATGAGAACATTTTTACTATAAAAATCGTTTTAAAAATATATAAATTACCATAACTTCCCTACTCTTCGATCAAATGTATTATAATTGTAGGTCAATCGATTTGTCTCGAACCAAGAAATCTTTTATATTCTTGCATCAACTTTGAATTATGTTCAAGAAAAAAGTTTTACTTTAAAAAACCGTGTTTTCAAATATTATGCATTACCATAGCTTCCTTAGTCTTCAATAGAATGTATCAATATTATAGGTCAATCGATTTGTCTTGAATCAAAATAAGTTTTCTATTCTCGCGTCATCTTTAAATTATGATAAAGAGAAAATTTTTACTATAAAAATCGATTTTAAAAATATACAAAATACCATAACTTCCCTACTCTTCAATCAAATGTATTATAATTGTAGGTCAATCGATTCTTCTTGAATCAACACAACTTTTCTAATCTAGCATCAACTTTAAATTTTGAGAATGAGAAAATTTTTACTATAAAAATCGATCTAAAAAATACATAAATTACCATAACTTCCCTACTCTTTAATAAAATGTATTAATGTTATGGTTCAATTGATTCATCTCGAACCAAGGAATCTTTTATATTTTTGCATCAACTTTGAATTATGATAATGAAAAAAGTTTTACTATAAAAAAACCGTGTTTTCAAATATTATGCATTAACATAGCTTCCTTACATTCCAATAAAATGTATCAATTTTATAGGTCAATCGATTCGTCTTGAATCAACACAACTTTTCTATTCTCGCATCAAGTTTAAATTATGAGAATGAGAACATTTTTACTATAAAAATCGTTTTAAAAATATATAAATTACCATAACTTCCCTACTCTTCGATCAAATGTATTATAATTGTAGGTCAATCGATTTGTCTCGAACCAAGAAATCTTTTATATTCTTGCATCAACTTTGAATTATGTTCAAGAAAAAAGTTTTACTTTAAAAAACCGTGTTTTCAAATATTATGCATTACCATAGCTTCCTTAGTCTTCAATAGAATGTATCAATATTATAGGTCAATCGATTTGTCTTGAATCAAAATAAGTTTTCTATTCTCGCGTCATCTTTAAATTATGATAAAGAGAAAATTTTTACTATAAAAATCGATTTTAAAAATATACAAAATACCATAACTTCCCTACTCTTCAATCAAATGTATTATAATTGTAGGTCAATCGATTCTTCTTGAATCAACACAACTTTTCTATTCTCGCGTCAACTTTAAATTATGAGAATGAGAAAATTTTTACTATAAAAATCGATTTTAAAAATATATAAATTACCACAACTTCCCTACTCTCAAATAAAATGTTGTAATATTGTAGGTCAATCGATTCGTCTCGAACCAAGGAATCTCTTATATCCTTGCATCAACTTTGAATTATGTTGTAGAAAAAACTTTTACTATAAAAAAACCGTGTTTTCAAATATTATGCATTACCATAGCTTCCTTACTTTCCCATAAAATGTATGAATGTTATAGGTCAATCGATTCGTCTTGAATCAACCCAACTTTTCTATTCTCGCATCAATTTGAAATTATGAGAATGAGAAAATTTTTACTATAAAAATCGTTTTAAAAAATATATAAATTACCATAACTTCCCTACTCTTTAATCAAATGTATTATAAATGTAGGTCAATCGATTCGCCCCGAACTGAAGATTTTTTTTTTATTTTTGCATGAACTTTGAATTATGTTGAAGAAAAAAGTTTTACTATAAAAAATCGTGTTTTCAAATATTATGCATTACCATAGCTTCCTTACTCTTCAATAAAATATATCAATATTATAGGCCAATCGATTCGCCTTGACTCAGCAAAACTTTTCTATTCTCGCATCAACTTTAAATTATGAGAATGAGAAAATTTTTACTATAAAAATCGATTTGAAAAATATATAAATTACCATAACTTCCCTACTCTTAAATAAAATGTTCTAATATTGTAGGTCAATCGATTCGTCTCGAACCACGGAATCTCTTATATCCTTGCATCAACTTTGAATTATGTTGAAGAAAAAACTTTTACTATAAAAAACCGTGTTTTCAAATTTTATGCATTACCATAGCTTCCTTACTTTCCAATAAAATGTGTGAATATTATAGGTCAATCGATTCGTCTTGAATCAGCACAACTTTTCTATTCTCGCATCAACTTTAAATTATGAGAATGAGAAAATTTTTACTGTAAAAATCGCTTAAAAAAAAAAATTACCATAACTTCCCTACTCTTTAATCAAATGTATTATAAATGTAGGTCAATTGATTCGTCTCGAACTGAAGAATCTTTTTTATTTTTGCATCAACTTTGAATTATGTTGAAGAAAAAAGTTTTACTATAAAAAATCGTATTTTCAAATATTATGCATTACCATAGCTTCCTTACTCTTCAATAAAATGTATCAATATTATAAGTCAATCGATTCGTCTTGAATCAAAATACCATAACTTCCCTACTCTTCAATCAAATGTATTATAATTGTAGGTCAATCGATTCTTCTTGAATCAACCCAACTTTCCTATTCTCGCATCAACTTTAAATGATGAGAATGAGAAAATTTTCACTATAAAAATCGATTTAAAAAATATATAAATTATCATAACTTCCCTACTCTTCAATAAAGTGTTATAATATTGTAGGTCAATCGATTCGCCTCGAACCAAGGAATCTTTTATATTGTTGCATCAACTTTGAATTATGTTAATGAAAAAAGTTGTACTGTAAAAAACCGATTTTCAAAATATATAAATTACCATAACTTCCCTACTCTTCAATAAAATGTATTATTATTATAGTTCAATCGATTTATCTCGAACCAAGAAATGTTTTATATTCTTGCATCAACTTTGAATTATGCTGATGAAAAGAGTTTTACAATAAAAACCCGATTTTTAAAATATTATTGAGTTCTAAAAAAATGCAATAAATATTTTTAGAAATCCTTTTGTCAGTTTCAAGATATTAGTAGGGAAATAAGCCCTCCAAATTTCATCAATTTATACACACAACCATCCGGACAATTGCTTGGAACATTGTCTTAGACATTTTTAAATTAAGGAAGGTTTGATTAAAGGAATTTAAAATTTCTTGAAAATGTTACCATTACAAAGCTTCCTCTATGAGGAAGCAAAAGTAACGATTTTTATAGTTACTGTTACTGAAAAAATGTAACTAGCTACAAATTCGTCTCTTATCAACAAATGAACTTCGTTACCAAAAAAAGTAACAAGTCAAGTTTGTTGGACACACTACTGAATG
Organism: Andricus curvator; assembly: GCA_932195095.1. Lineage (NCBI taxonomy): Eukaryota > Metazoa > Arthropoda > Insecta > Hymenoptera > Cynipidae > Andricus > Andricus curvator. The sequence continues at coordinate 473,814 of CAKNYM010052675.1, forward strand.
AATGAACCAACCAATTACTTTCAAGTAAATTTGCTTCAGCCGCTTTGGGAATTTATAATTCACTTTTTTTTCTGGACGAATGAACAATCCGTTGGAGATTCGCGGAAGGTTCATTAATTCGAAATACACGCGTCGTGCAAAACGATCGGAAGGTGGAATGCGTTTGCCCGCAAAAAGAACTAAGCTCAAGGGGAGATTCGTTATCGATCGAGAAGTCGGTAATTCGGTAGTTGGCTGTCGGGAAGGGTGGGACATCGCAGGAGCGTCTCGACGCCGGAGAAGGGAATCTTTTGTGAAATCGATACCAAGAAGATGGTATCGTCCGAATCCAACACGTGTAACGTACTACCGCCTTGCTTTGGGACGAAATCAAATTTATTTTCCTGTTATTTTCACCACCGACCGATTCCAAATCGAACCTCGTGGCAAATCGAAAAATGTCCCCTGCAAAAAGACCAAAAAATATTGTCTGAAAAACAAAACAAAATTGTCCAGAAAGGACTAAAAGAATGTATCTGAAATCAACTCAGTTATCTTATGATTTAAACTTCGCGCCATTATGACGTCAGAATTGCAAGATTTTGACGTCACGCTGGCGGGAACTTCAAATAGAAGTGGACTAAAATTTACCGATCGGCCCTAAAAGCGTTTTTCACAAAATTTTGTGTAAAGATTTCGAAAGAATTGAAAGATTTCAAAAGAATTGAAAGATTGCAAAAGATTTCAAATGATTTCAACGGATTTCAGGGAATTTAAGAGTATGGCAAAGAATTTCAAACATCATGGCAGATCAAAAAACGTCCGATACCAAAAGACCAAAAACTCTCTGGATTTCAACAATTCTATGTGGTTTTGCAGGTTTTTTTTTTAATTCCGGATGCTTTATAGGGATTTCGTAGGATTTATAAAATTTCACATTACTTCAGAAGATTCCAAGGGATTTCAGAGAATTTCTAAATATTTCAGAGGATTTTTAGGGAATTTAAACAGATTTCAAGGGATTTTATCAATTTTAATTAAATTCTCAGGATCTTAAAGTATTTTATAGATCTTCAAATATTTCAATGGATTGCAAGGAATATCACTGAGATTTCATGAAATTTCGCGGTTTAAAAAAAAAATATTTCAATCGATTTCAAAGAATTCATTCATACGAATTGAGGAAATCCAAAAGATTTCAAAGATTTGAAGAAATTTTGAGATATTTGAAGGTATATCCAAAAATTTAAAATAATTTGAAATATTTTAAGATATTTGAAAGATTTCAAGGAATTTTCTATAGATTTCAAGAATTTTAGAGGGATTATAAGGGATTTTGAATTCGACAAATTTAAAAGGAATTTGAGAATATTTTGAAGGCTTTGAAACATTTTAGGGTATTAAAAAAATTACAAGCAATTTAATAATTTGTAGGTACTGAACACAATTTCAGGACATTTCTAAAAATTCCAAGGGATGTTGATAGATTTTATGATATTTTCAAAGATTTCAATAATTTTTTGAGATTTTATACAATTACATGGATTTTTCAAGCATTAAACAATTTTTTAAGGGATTTCAAATTATTTCAAAGGACTTGCAATTTTTTAGGGTATTTTACAAGTTCCAAGGAATTTTTAAAAGATTGAGAAATTTCAATGAATTTTTAGAGTGTGAAAAAATTTCAAGAAATTTCCAAGGATTTGAATGATTTTTATGTATTTAAAGAAATTTTCATGCGGTTTTGAAAAATGTCCCAGAATTTGGGAAGACTTGAAAGAATCTCATGGGACCTGTGAGGTTTTTATATTCTTAAAAATTCCAAGGAGTTTTTAAGGGATTTTAGCGGATTTTATAATGTTGCCGAAGATTTTAATGATTTGATGAGATTTTAAAAGCTGTTGATGGGATTTTATACGACTTCAAATATTTCAAGAAATTTTAAGGAATTTTTTAATTCAAGTGATTTTATAATATTTTAATGAATTTCAAAAAATTTTATAAAAAAACTGAGGGATTTCAAAGATTCAAAGAGATTTTCAAATATTTCGAGGTATTTCAGAAGATTTGAAAGAATTAAAAAAAAATTGTAGGATATTTTAGGATATTTGAAAATATTTGATGGAATTTTCAATATATTTCAGGAATTAAAAGCGCTTTCAAAGGAATTTAAAAGATTTAAATCATTGGAAAGAAATTAAAATTATTCCAAGAAATTTTCACGAGATTAAAAAATTTTTTTTAAATCAAAAAAATATTTATAAAAGTTTGAAATATTTTAAGGCATTTAAAAATATTCCAAAGAATTTTCAAAAGATTAAAAAATTTCCGAGAATTGCGAACGATTTGAATGATTTTGAAGTATTTAAAAAAAATTTAATGTTATTTATAAAAATTTCCTAGAACTTCGAATGACCTGGAAGGATCTCATAGGACATAGCTTCAGGATATTAAAAAAAAATCAAATGGATTTTTAAGTGATTTTCACGAATTGTGTTAAATTTTCGAGGATTTCAATAATTTTAAATCATTTTGAAAACTGTCAATATATTTAAACAAATTTTCTCACTGTGCTTAAAAAATATTACGGGCAAATAAAGCATAATTCTGCGTTAATGATAATATGAGATCCTGATAAAGTTTCAAGTGCTTTTTTGTGATCTATGACATATTGTGACTTTGTAAAGCTCTTCACCTGGGGTGATTGCTAGAGAGATTGATCAGCAATCTGTGTCGGAGCGGTTTTTCTGTTGACCCACAAAACTGGTAATCCGCTGTAATTCGTAGTAATCCACTTGTGAGCCGGAGTAATCCACTAGTATTTCGAAGTAATTCACTTGTAACCCACTTGTAATCCACTTGTAATCTAGTCAATCAAAAGTAATCCACTTGTCATCTAGAAGTGATTTAAATAATCCAAGTAATCCGAGTAATCAGCTTTCCTGGCGAAATTATCGGATAGGAATTCCTTCCGAACCAATCCGAAGTCATCCGAATCATCCCGGAATCTGTATCCGAACCAATCCGACTTAATTCGAATCAATCCGAAAAAATTTCTACAATACGTTCGATCCAAATCGGTAAAAAATTAATCCGACTCAATCCGGTTCAATCCGAACTTCCTATCCGAATAAATCCGAACCAAATTTTCAATCCGAATGAATCCGAACTCGGTCTGACCTAAAACGATTTTCAATTCGAATGAATCCAATTCAATCCGAACTCTAATTCATTCGGATTGGAAATTCAGGGTATATTAATTCGAGTTCGGATTGATTCGAATTCATTTGGATTGAAACTTTGGTTCGGATTGGTTCGTTTTGGAGTTCGGATTGAACCGTATTGAGTCAGATTAATCTTTAGACGATTTGGGTCAAACGAAATTTAGAGCTTTTTTCGGATTGGTTCGAATTGACTCGGATTGGTTCGGATACAGATTCCGGAATGATTCGGATTGGTTCGAAAGGAATTTCTATCCGATATTTTCGACAGGGTATAATCCAGTTAATTTGAAGTAATTTACGTAGGTAATCCAAATAGTTTTCAACTATTTCTTTTACAAATATTTTTTGTTCGTTGCTGAAATTTAATTTTCTTAACTGAAAATTTAACTATTCCATTTTTTTCTCAAAATTGATCTTTTTTAGTTGAAAATCCGTGTGTCATTTTCAAAATTCTACATTTTTTGGTCGGAAATTATTATTTGTTGTTGAAAATTCATGACTTTGGTAGAAGATTTAACTATTAGGTAAAAAATTAATCTACTTTATAGGAAATTCAACAATTTAGTTAAAAAATCATTTTTTAGTTGAAAATTCAACTATTTTGGTAGAAAATTTAACTATATTGTTGAAAATTCGTTTTTTTAAATTAATTTGTTAACTGAAAATTTAACTATCCCATTTTTATTGAAAAATTTGTCGTTTGTTGTTAAACAATCAACTACTTTCTGAAATTTGGACTACTTTGTTGAAAATTCAATTTTCTGGATATATATTCTGGATTTTGATTGAAAATAGAACTATTTTCATGAAAATTCGTTTTCTTGGTTAAAAGTTAAATTTTTTTTACTGAAAATGGACCTATTTCATTTTTGGTTAAAATTAGTGTTTCTCTGTTAAATATTAATGTTTTTCTTTCTTTTTTTTGTAAAAAGTTAAGATTCTTGCTTCAAAATTCTTTTTTTTTTTGGAAACTTAACTATTTTGTCGAAAATTCAACTATTTGATTTAAAATTAATGTATTTTACTAAAAATTCTTATTTTGTAGAAAATTAATCTTCTTGATTGAAAATTCAATAATTTGGTCCAAAATTCATGTCTTTTGTTCAAAATTTGTATTTTTTGGTTAAAAATTAATCTTTTTGGTTAAAAATTCCTCTTTTTTTTAAAAAGTTATTTTTTCATAACAGAAAATTCAACTGCTTTATTTTTTAATGTAAATAAATATTTTTTAGTTGAAAATTCATGTACTTTGTTGAAAATTTTTTTCTTTCTGATGGAAAATTCATCTTTTTGATTGAAACCTCTTTTCTTTCGTTAAAAATTAATTTTTCATAACAGAAAATTCAACTGCTTTATTTTTTAATGTAAATTTATATTTTTCAGTTGAAAATTCATCTCTTTGGTTGGAAATTTAGCTAATTTGTTGAAAATTCATTTTTTATCTGTAAAAAATTAATTTTTAAAAATTACAATGTACCTATTCCATTTTTTGTTGAAAATTCAACTATTTGATTCAAAATTGGTATTTTCCGGTAGAAAGTTAATTTCTTTGGTTAAACATTCATGTTTTTGGTTTAAATTCCACTTTTCGGATGCAAATTATTCTACTTTGTTGAAAATTAAACAATTTTGTTAAAAAGTATCTTTTTTAGTTAAAAAGTCAACTGTTTAGTTGAAAATTCGTATTTTTGATTGAGGAATCAACCTTTTTGTTGAAAAAACATTGTTCTTTGATTGAAAATTTATTTTTCTTATGGAAAATTTTAACATCATTGATTTAACATTTTATTATTTAAACACATTTAACATTCATGATTTAACTTGAAAATTCATCCCTATGGTTGAAAATTTAAGAACTTAGTTGAAAATTCGTTTTTTTCTTTGGTTGAAAATTACTTTTTTTAATTGAAAATTTAACTATGGCAGCCCTTCCAATAGTAGATAATGAACCTACATAGATAAATATTAAGTAAAGTGAGATAAATACAAAAAATAATTAATTTTTAACACGTATAATGTCCTAACTATTAATTAAATTGAATCAATTATTTTATATACATTAGTATTTTAAATTATTGATGATCTACTCTAGGTTCATTATTTATTATAGGGTGGTCTCCCCTATTCCATTTTGATTGAAAATTCTTTTTTTTTTTTGTAAATTATTATTTTCAACAGAAGGTATAACTATTTAATTTTTATTATAAATTCATCTTTTTTTGGTAGAAAATTCAACTATTTGGTTGCAAATTATTGAAATATTTTTTTTTTAGTATTTTCGGTACAAAAATCAATCTTCTTGAATAGTTTTGTTAAAAAGTATCCTTTTTGGTTGAAAAGTGGACTGTGTTTTGAAAATTTGTCTTTTTGGTTGAGGAATCAGCTATTTTTTTGAAAAATGATTGTTTTTTGGTTGAAAATTTATTTTTTTACTGAAATTTTCACTATCCTGGTTGAAGATTCATCATTGCAGTTGAGAATATTTACCTCTTTGGATGCAAATCCAAATATTTTGTAAAATTTCAATTTTTTCGATTGAAATTTGATTTTTTGACTTAAAATTGAACTATTCCACATTTGTTTGAAAAGGTATCATCATTAGTTTCAAAATATTTTTTATTAGAAAATTCAACTACTTCGGTGAAAATTAATGGATGCTTTTAAAAATGTATGTGTTTTGTTGAAAATTCATCTTTTTCGGTAGAAAAATAATCTTCTTAGTTAAAAATGAAACTATTCGGTTTATAGTTTCTCTATTTTGTTAAAGAGCAATTTTTTTGGTTAAAAATTTGTATCATTCCTTCGCTGGACCAAATTTTTTTAGGAGTTGTCTTTTTCTGAGGACTTAGGTCATTTTGCTTTCTCCGATAACTCTTTCCATCTAGCAGCTAGCTTGACAGACTGTCATCGTGACAAACTGGCAAATTTCAGGACCGGCCCTCGGTCGAGAAACAGGTCCAGGTAAGTCAACCTTTCCCACACCTACGCACTTATTTGAAAGTTATGTGTGGTTAACGCCAGTGTGATACGACCATAAAACTATGAAGAGAGTTCTTGTGGCAAGTCGCGTGACAGACGGGGATACCTGTCGGGTTCGCGGGGTGGTCCCACGTCAAGAGTCCCACGGACCGGACCCAGAGGACGTGGATGATCTCGAGGATGAGAGGACAAGAGGTCCGCAGCCAGAGTCCCAAGAAAGACAAGAGACAAGGGCCAACCAGGACAACTCATGTGGAATCGCTAACGAGCGGACCGGACGCTCGAACGATGGATGGGTTGGACCCGAACCACTGTCGGGTTTGTTTTAGGTTTGGGTTCGATCGTCCTGAGAAAACTTCCACAAGGAAACGAGAAATTTGGCCGACTCGTCTTATTGGTTCCTTACTTTGTTAATGATTAGATCAATTAACACGCATTTGTAGAATAATCCAGAGTTTACAGCCCAACATGCTAATCTCTCTAAACAGAGAAAATAGGGTCATTTTTCACGAAAATAGGGAAACAAATAAATAATTTATGGAAGGAAACTTCCACGAGGATACCAGAAATTTGGTTGACCTGTTTTATTAGGTTCCTTACTTTGTTATTGACGAGGTCAATGAACAAGCATTTGTGAAATAATCCAAACTTCATAGCTCACAATGCTCGCTATATACAGGAGAAATAGGTTGATTTTCCATGAAAATAGGGAAATAAATAAATAAACTGTGGAAGAAAACTTCCACAAGAAAACGAGAAATTTGTTTGACCTGTCTTATAAGGTTCCCTACTTTTTTTTATGAGGTCAATTAACAAGCATTTATAGAATAATGCAAGCTTCACAGTCCAAAATGCTAGCAATCAACAGAGAAAATAGGGTGACTATTCTCGAAAATAGAGGAATAAATAAATAAACTGTGGAAGAAAATGTTCACAAGAAAACGAGAAATTTGTTTGACCTGTATTATTAGGTTCCTTAGTTTGTTAATATGAGATCAATTAACAAGCATTTGTAGAATAATGCAGACTTTACAGTCCAACATGCTTGCTCTCAAAACAAGGGAAATAGGGTCATTTTTCACGAAAGTAGGGGAATAAATAAATAAACTGTGAAAGAAAACTTCCACAAGGAAACGAGACATTTGGTTGACCTGTCTTATTAGGTTCCTCACTTTGTTGATGAGGTCAATTTACAAGCATTTGTAGAATAATAATGCAAACTTCACAGCTCGGAATACTAGCTATCAACAGGGGAAATAGGGTGATTTATCACGAAAATATAAATATAAATAAATAAACTGTGGAAGAAAACGTCTACAAGGAAACGAGAGATTTGTTTCAACTGTCTTATTAGGTTCCATACTTTGTTAATGATGAGATCAATTCACAAGCATTTATAGAATAATGCAGACTTCAAAGTCCAAAATTCTAGCTATCAACAGGGAACACAGGGTGATTTTCCACGAAAATAGGGGAATAAACAAATAAACTGTGAAAGAAAAGTTCCACAAGAAAACGAGAAATTTGTTTGAGTTGTCTTATTAGGTTCCTCACTTTGTTGATGAGGTCAATTAACAAGCATTTGTAGAATAATTCAAACTTCGCAGCCCAAAATGCTAGCTATCAGCAGGGGAAATAGGGTCTGTTTTCACGAAAATAGGGAAATAAATAAATAATTTATGGACGAAAACTTCCACGAGGATACCAGAAATTTGGTTGACCTGTTTTATTAGGTTCCTTATTTTGTTAATGATGAGGTCAATCAACAAGCATTTGTAGAATAATGCCGAATTCACAGCCCAAAATGCAAGCTCCCAAAACAGGGGATATAGTCTGATTTTTCACGAAAATAGGGGAAGAAGTTCTTTTAAATAAAATTAATGTTGTTAAATTCAAAACGAAGCGCTTTCAATTCGTAAGATTTAAGGTCGAAATGTTAACAAGATATTTGAATTTTGTACAAAAAAGATCAGCAAAAGAGTTGAATTTTCCAAAAACAATCAAAATTAATTTCCAACTAAAAAGTTGCATTTACAATTAAATAGTTGAACTTTCAATCAAAAGTGACAAATTTTCAAAATGATAGTTCAATTTTTAACAGTTGCATTTCCAACCAAATAGTTGAATTATGCATCCAAAAAGATGAATTTTTCAGAAGACATTTTTAACTCGAAACCAGAATCAGTTAAATTTTCAACTAAATAGTGAAATTTGCTAGCCAAAAAGATGAATTTTTTAGAATAGAGTTGAATTTTCAAAAAAAATTCAATTTTTAAGAAGGAAGAAGAATTTTCAACCCAGAAAGGTTACTTCTTTACCATAGAAGATGAATTTACAATCCAAAAGGACGAATTTTCAACAAAACCGTTGAATTTTCAACAAAAATGTTTATTTTCAACTCATTAAGATGAACTTACAACAAGAAAAAAATTATTTTTATCAAAAAAGAAAGAAATTTCAACCAGTTGGATTAAACCAAAAAAGAATAATTTTCTGCCAGAAAATAAATAAATTTTCAACAAAATGCATAAATTTTCAACATATTAGTTTAATTGTTAACCAACAAATACAAAATAACCAACTAGTTAAATTTTCAACCAAAAACGTTAATTTTCTGCCAAAAAAACTCAAATTTATAACAAAATACGTGAATTTCCAACCAATTAGTTGAATTTTCCAGCCAAATAGACGAATTTTTCCCAAAAAGATTGAATTTTCAAACTTAGAATATTTATTTGCAACAAAAAATTTGATTTTCCACCAAATAGTTATATTTGAAATAAACAAGTGAATTTTCTACCAAATAGTTAAATTATATACCAAAATACTTGAATTTCCGACCAAAGAGATCGAATTTTCATCCCAGAAATTTAACTAATCACAAGAAAAGACAAAATTTCAACAATATACAAGAATTTTCAGCCAAATAATTGCATTTTTGCTAAGAAGATGAAATCTTCACCAAGAAGATTAATTTTCTACCAAAAAGAGGAATTTTCTACAAAATTGTGGCATTTTCGATGAAATTGTTGAATTTCCATGCAATGAAAAACGAATTTTCCACAATGAAATAAAATTTTTCACAAAAAAGTTAATTTTCTACCAAAACGTTAAATTTTTAAATAAATATTTGAAAAAGTAAGAAAAGAGAATTGTTAACAAAAAAAGATGAAATTTCTACCAAAAGAGTTGAATTTTCAACCCAAAAAGACGAAGTTTCAACAAAATAGTTAAATTCTCGACCAAAAAATATGAGCTTAATAAAATAGTGGAATTTTGAACAAAAGAATCAAATTTTCAACAAAATATTAGAATTTTCAATCAAGCAAGATGAATTCTGAACCAAAAATATAATAGTAGACTTTTTCACTAAAAAGAATGGTAGCCAGATAGTTGCAATCAAATATGGTTGGATTTTTTTATTGGTTTTTATTAATTCAGGTCGCATTAGAGCGAAAAAAAACTAGATAAAGGGGAAGTTTCTTGAAAACATGAGGAATTCTTTAAAAAAGGGGGAAAAGAGAGAAATAGGGAAAAGAGTGTGAAATCTGATCATGGAATAAGGTCCCAGTGGGCACAAAACCATGAAAATCCCAAGAACGTTTTTGGGACGTTCCTAGGACTTCCTATGTCAGCCCAATCAACGTCTCTAAGACGTCCAATGTCCTAAAGATGTCCTAAAGATGTCTTAAAGACATAAGGCGTTCTCGAGACATCTTTAGGACATTGGACGTCTTAAGAGCATCCCTAGGATGTCCAAAAGACATGTTCCAAAAAACGTTTTAGGGATGTCCCGAAGACGTCTCTAGGACATCCTTAAATTTTTTGCCCACTGGGGTGTTGAATTCAAATTTTCGTCGTCCGGGAAATGGATAGAGAATTTTCAAGATGAAGAAATAATATAATTTTTTTATAAAACTCTGACGACTTTTCCAGACTTTGTTCAAATAAAAATAAACTAGGCGACGTTTCTGTATCCGACCGCTACCCTTATCAGGCATTTTCAGAAGGATTAACCAATTCGGTCGTACATCAGAGACATATGATTACAAAGTATTGGAAAGGATGGAGATTTGTATAAAAACTTATACATTTTGCAAATCATGTTCAGTATTGGAAAATCAAATTAAATGATTTGGTAATACAATCTGTTTCATCCTTCCTTCTGTTTAGAATGTTTGAAGAAACCATGGTCTATGATTGTTACAC
>CAKNYM010052675.1:484214-503447 GCA_932195095.1 Andricus curvator
TCCGAACCGCTGACGACTCTTCCAGATATTGTTACAATGATAAACTATAGCACTTTTCTGTATCCAACCGCTACCCTTATCAGGAATTTTCAGAAGGATTAACCAATTCTGTCGTACACCAGAGACATATGTTCACAAAGTTTTGGAAAGGATGGAGGTTTGTATAAAAACTGATGCATTTTCAAATCATGTTCAGTGTTGGAGAATCAAATTAAATGTTATGGTAATCCAATCTGTTTCATCCTGTCTTCTGTTTAGAATGTTTGAAGAAACCATGGTCTATGATTGTGACACAATCACTAGTCAATTTGTATCAATTTTAGAATAATCTAATAAGGTGTTGTCTACCAATCTTATTACATCCGGGAAATGGATGAAGAATTTGAAAGATGAACAAATAAAATAAATATTTTAGAACCGCTGACGACTTTTCCAGATATTACAAAGTTTTGGAAAGGATGGAGATTTGTATTTATTATTAATTATTATTTGCATTTGTTGCAAATCATGTTCAGTGTTGGAGAATCAAATTAAATACTATGGTAATCCAATCTGTTTCATCCTTTCTTCTGTTTAAAATGTTTGAAAAAACCATGGTCTCTAATTGTAACACAATCAATAGTCAATGTCTATCAATTCTCGAATAATGGAATAAGGTGTTGAACACAAATCTTCTTACGTCCTGAAAATTAGTAAAGAATTTGAAAGATGAAATAATAGCAGAAATTTTTTCAAAACTCTGAAGACTCTTCCAGACTCTGTTACAATTTAAATAAACTAGGCGACAGTTCGTTAGTGGACCGCTATCTTTCTAATATTTTTTCATCTCTCATATTCTTTATCCATTTCCCAGACGAAAAAAAAACTTCGATTCAACATCTTATTCTATTATTCTACATTTAATACACATTGACTAGCGTCTTTGCATATAACATTGGTATTCCTTAATTATTTTAATTCTTCCTAGCATTAAATAAATCTATTTTATCAGAAAAAGAGCCGAAATATAATATTCGCAACATTTAAAACTGAAAAAATGCACTTTTACCAAAACGGATTTCCTTCACAACACAATAGAGGTTTTTACCAGTGGATCAGATTCCATTTTGGATGTCAAATACTATTTTCACTACAGAAATTCTCACGTCTTTTATCCAGATGAGCTAATTTAAGAAATCAAAGTTTCTTTCTAATTAGATGCCGAAAATGTGGCATAATTCCACCTCATTTAGATAACCACAATAGGTTTAATAATCTCAGATTTTATGATCCTTTTAACAAAGTTAGAAATAATAAACTCTAAATTTGTTAAAATAAAAATTTTTAACATTGAGATTAGGGATATCCGTTGTGAAATTTTCGATATCAACCAACAACTTAAGTTTCTACATGACAAGCCTATTAGACTTTTACCTTTCAAAATTTTCAGTGATTCCCTTATTTTTGAAAATGTCAATTACAACAATCTTTTTGTAAAACACAAAATACACTTAACTCAAAAATTCAACAATCTTAAAAATAGAAAAATCATTGTAAAAAAAGTAAATTGTGAGACCCCAGATTCTTGGTCCAAAAGTTTAACTGTTTATTTAATTCTCAGTGAAGTAATTCAAATTCTCTCTCTAGGACCAGGTTTTGCATTCAATTCTTTTAACCAAAAACAATTTCTTTTACACGACGTTATAGCTTCTGTTGAACTTGGAATTTACCTTTAGATAAACAGAACGAAATGAGAGTTCACTGCTCTCAAACTATGCTCAATTTTTTTAATTGTCCGATTCCAATTGAAAAAAAATTTCAAGATAATTTAGATTTCAACCCAGTTATAAAATTTATTAAAGAAAACCCAGATGTAATTTTTCTCAAAGCAGATACAGGCAACACTACTGTAGAAATGGAAAGATCGGAACATAGAAAAAATGCTTATTCTGTTATTAGACCAATCCAAATTCAAGGAAGTAGGTTTCGAGTATACAGCCACTTCTGAAAAATCAAACAATATTATAATTAAAAGATGGAATCGCAGTTCATAAATTTCCTTTGAAGAAGCTAAAGAGCTTAAAGCTAATGCCAATGTTATTTCCAGAGCATATGGACTCCCAAAAATTCATAAATCTGGTAACCCTCTTAGGGCCGGTTCCACCAACCTCGATTAAAAAGTTAATCCTCCGTTAAACCTAGTTACGCGTTCCACCACGTTTTAGCGGCCGGTCAACTCGCGTTAACCACAGTTAAATCTAACCGGTCAAAATTGATCGGTTAAGGCGACTTAATCGTCCTCTAACCTAAAAACGGCATTGTCGTTGTGAAATATGGAGTTTTTGGAAGAAGTTCTGAGATCGTCTGATGAAGAAGTCGAAAAAGATGTTTTTGAATTTATATGTGATATATTAATATATCACGAACAAAACATACACCAACATTCACTTTTTTTAGGTTAGTGTAGACACGAGCGTGGTCCAACCTTACCTGGATTTGGCGCGCACGGACATATTGCTTTGCTTTCCATTCGACCGACGGGTAGCCAATCACACGAATGATTTAAAGTAAAATAGGAGTTACTTCGAAACGACTATCTGGTTAGCTAACCGCGCCCACGAAAAATGTGGTGGAACGCACAACAGGATAACCCAAGCTTAACTATGGCGTTAACTTTAACCCGCCGTCAGTTAACCACTGATTTAACCGAGTTTGGTGGAACCGGCCCTTAGAATAATAGTATCTACTATTAACATACCTCCAAATTAGCAAAATTTCTAACATTTTAAGAATAATTACAGAAAAATCAAATTCTCGTGTTGAAGACAGCTGGCAATTTGTTAACGACATCAAATCTTTCAAAATTCCTGAACAACATTTTCCTGTATCTTTAGACATTGTTAATTTATTCCCTTCAATTCCAATCAATCTAGTTCTACAACGTATCTAAAACAAATGGGACGAAATCGCTCCTTATACTACACTGTTGAAAATAATATTAAATTTCATATACCCATGTATATCAAAATTAATATATCAAGCACATTAAATCGCTCTTAAGAGCGTGTATATTAAACTCTATACACATTCATGTTAATCACTTAAAAGAAGAAATCATTGAAATCATTGAGGAAATAATTAAGTTATAAAACCCTTGTTTTATTGAAACAATTGATACATATAGAAATGTGTTATTTAATAATGTGGGGTACAACATTTTCCTGAAACACATAAATTCTACATCTTAGTAACTTTATACAGAGCAATGAATGTTAACCGACTCTGCCCCGGTCTATCCTACCCTTAAGAAATATTTGCAAATTAAGTATGTTTTTAATACTCTTAATAAAAGCTTAAAAGTGGATTGAATAGCATTCTTCTCAGGAGTGTCATGTTATTCACGAGACATAGTTCAATTAGAACGAGAAAGTGAAGAAATCAAGAAATCAACGCAGGGACCGAGGAATGCCATACGCTCAGACATCACCTCTGCGAATCTAGACTCAGTGGAACCGTCTGCATTTAACCAACGGTATAGTGATTCAGAGAGGAAAAAAATACTTTCGACACCGACTTTCGTGTACCACGTACTGGAACCTAACCTACCCTTGCCCTGGCCTGTGATGATCGGAACGGTGATTCCGATTACTGTCCACTTTAGCTCGGTCTGAGACTTCGCTCGGATCGTAAACTCAGATAGGTGAGTGTCAACTCGGGCGCGTGAAAATGCGACTGCGATAATTGCTTGAAAATTTGCAAACTTCAAACACTCAACGATACAAACAAGTTTATTAATTATTAGAATAATAGGAGGAAATGCACGTGAGCCAAGCGCGTTCACGGCCCTGGATTTTTCTTTCCTAATATCAAAATTCATTCATTATCATTATTTATTCACTATTATTATCATTCTTCTATATAAGAGGTATACATAAAATAAATGAATTACAGTTGAAAATCGACTAATAAAGCGTTTGATAGAAATTACGTCGTCCTGGAATTCAGAATGACTAGACCAATATTATTGGTAAGCTTGGCTTATTTTTTTTTCATTTGTATACCTTCAGATTTGAAAATGAAGATGTTCTTATTTATTAGTAAAAATAAGCGTTTCGTAATAATCGTCCGGTGTCAATTGGACAAAGATAATGAATGAATTCGAAGATTATTATTAATTAGCTGATGTTAATTGATGTTCACCAGGTAAGAATTCAATAAGATGTTGGATTTTTGTGGTATGCGGGTCCATCGTTTGTTTCATTGTTGTATCTTCTTCCAACCGTATTGTAGGATTAGTTGATACTAATTGATATTGACCAGGCAAGAATTTAATAAGATGTTGGATTTTTTTGATATACGGATCCATGCATTGTTACATTGCTGTATCTTCTCCCAACCGTTTTTATGATTAGCTGATGTAAATTAATTTTGACCAGGTAAGAACTCAATAAGAAGATGCTGGATTTTGTTGGTCCATGGTTTGTTCCAATGTTGTATCTTCTTTCAACCATGTTGTATGATTAGTTGATGGTAATGTTGACCAGGTAAGAATTTGATAAGAAGATATTGGATTTTGTTGGCCATGGTTTGTTCCATTGTTGTATCTTCTTTCAACCATGTTGTATGATTAGTTGATGTTAATGTTGACCAGGTAAGAATTTAATCAGAGATATTGGATTTGGTTGGTCCATGGTTTGTTCCATTGTTCTTTTTTCTTTCAACCATTTCGTATGTTGTATGATTAGTTGGTGTTAATTAATCTTGACCAGCTGAGAATTTAATAAGATGTATGATTTGGTTTGTCCATGGTTTGTTCCATTATTGTATCTTCTTCCCACCATGTTGCATGATTAGTTGATCTGATTAATGTTGACCAAGTAAGAATTTAATAAGATGTTGGATTTTATTGGTCCATGGTTTGTTCCATTGTTGTATTTTCTTTTAACCGTGTTGTATGATTAGCTGATGCTAATTGACTTCATTAGATGTCGAACTGACGCATAATAATAAAATGTCACATTGTGGGAACAAGAGTTTCAATGTGGACAAAGTGAATTAATGATTTCAAAAACTATTATTATTAATTAGCAAATGAATTATATATTCTTGAGTAATTAGCTAAAGTAAATAATAATTATTCAATAGTTCTCCTCAGAGTGATGCTCTCTTTCTCAAGATGGAGTGCGTCTTACAAAATGGAGAACAATGCATAATGCACCTGTAAATTTCGCAATGCTCACAAACATACACAATTACGCTTAATGCGTGCGCGCACTTATTGTAGCTCATTCGATGCGTGCTGCTCGCTTATTCTGGATGGAATAATATTCTTTTCGATTTCCAAGCGTACCTATTCCCATTCGTTAGGGCAAATCGTATAACAAGCGAGCTGTGGCTCAACGGAATGTGCCTCGGGAGAAGGCTATGGAAGAACAATGCATAATCGTTGTGTACTACGTATGCATGCATAATTCATGCACGCACACGAGTTTTCTCGCACTAGGGTTGGTAGGAGTGTCATCAAATCAACGCAACGCCCCATCCATGTCGTTCACGCCTCGTACTGTAGCAATAGTTTCAATTTTTGAGAAATTCAATAGTGTCAATAGTAGCATGATTTGGAAAAACAGTAGCGAAATAGAATTCCATATAAAGTCACAAGCGGCATGTCTCATTTGAAGCATGTCTCATCTGCAGCATGTCACATCTTCAGCTTCTCATATCTGTAGCTTGTCATATTTGTGGCTTATCAAATCTGTAGTATCTCTAATCAGCAGATTGCCCATTTTCCGGCAACACCTGCGCCTTGTTTTCCCAGGCTCAAGACTCCCTGCTGCATCTCTCCCAAAAAAAATTTTTAAGTTCCTTAAAGTGGTAAAAGTGCAGCAAGTGTCCCAAATCCAGTTTCCAGATCTGTGGCTTGTCTTCCCAGTTGCAAGTCTCCCTGCGGAACACAGAAAAATAGTCGGATCATTTCTGTTGCAGCTCGTTTATTATGTTCTCTAAATAAGATATTTTTTTCTCAAAATAACAATACTTCAAGTGTGAAACTGTAACATGAACATAGCTGCATTCTCATTCACCGGTGTCTCATTTTTGTTGCAACTCAAAACAACGCCGAGTCGGCGTACTTTTGAGGATTGGCTTTTTTCTGTGAATATGTGCCCCAAGAAAATTTTAATTTATTTAAGATCAAAATCATATATTTTTCCTTTTGAATAATATAATGCACCGAAAACCAAGCATACAAAAATTCACAATTCAAAATTAGATTTCCGAACTACCTCCTTTCCAGCTCATTATAGACGATTACATAACAAACAAAAACGAGGTATCCGGAAAGGAGGTAGATTGAAAATATAATCTTGAGTTGTGAATTTTTTCTCATTCTCTGTTTTCGGTGCACACAATTATTTATAAGAAAGTAGATTTCATTTCGATCCTAAATAAATTTTTTAAATAGAGACACTAAGCTCAAGATTCGTTCTAATATGCAGGGTTTGCTTATGGATATTGAGACTTCTTTTAATTGAGGCCAAATAATGTTTACCTCAAATCATCAAAAGAAATCTTTTTTATCTAAATTTTCTACAAAGGATGTTTAAAATATTGCTAATTTTTTTTTAAATGTATGCGTTTTTAGATTGTTTATTTTTCTATTTGGAAAATATAATAATCTGAATAGCTTAGTTCAGAATCAACGACAAAAAATTTAAGTTTTCCTCTGAAGTAGCAAAAACGCAGAAGGTGACCCAAACATAATTCTAAAATTGATCCATTTTGAGGATATTTACAATTGAAAATTTGCCAACTTGTTCAATATTGAATGTTTAAGCGAATATTTAGTTCAATTTTAAAGGCGTAACAATAAAAATTCTGACATTGTCAAGAGTTACAATTGAAAATTCTTGAATTTTGAAAAATTATAATTGCAAAGTCTTCAATTTTAACGATTTGTGATTTAAAATTCTTTAATTTTGAAGATTTACAATTGAAGATTCATTCATTTCGAATATTTATAGTTTACCAGGTTTTAATTTGGAATGTGGTTGAAGAATTACAATTGAAAATTCTTGAATTTTGATAATACGAAATTGCAAATTATTCAATTCTCAAGATTTACAATTTAAAGGTTTTTAATCCTCAAAGTTTTTCTTGTTTGAATAGTTCAATTTTCAAGATTTTCAAATTAAAATTCTACAATTTTTAAGATTCACAATTGAAAATTCTTTAATCTGGAATGTTCATAGTTTAAAATAATGTAATTTCTAACGTTTTTTGGAATACGTAGTTTAATTTTCAAAATTTTTAATTTTAAAAATTTCAATTTTGAAGATTTTCAATTGAAGATTCTTCCATTTTCAATGTACATAAATTAAAATTATGTAATTTTGAATGTTTTTTTGCTTTTTAGTATTTAGTTTAATTTTGAAGATTTACAATTGAAAACTCTTCAATTATAAAGGTGTGTAAATTATATTGATAATAATTAATATAATTGTTATAAATGATGATTTTGAAGACCAACAGTCAAGAATTGCAAATTCTAAATCTTTCAAATTGAAGAAATTCAAAATGCAGATTAACAAAATTACAGAATTTTTAATTGCTAAAGTAAAAACTTGCATATATTTTAATTGTGAATTTCCAAAATTGAAATTTCTTCAATTTTAAAGATTAACAATTGAAACTTCTACAATTTTAACGTGTTACAATTGAAAATTCTTAAATTTTGACAATAGAAAATGAAAGTTTTTAAATCTGAACATTTTCCAATTTAAAATTCATGAATTTTTAAGATTTGCAATTGAAGATTCATTAATATAGAATGTTTATAGTTTAAAATAATGTAATTTTCAAACTTTTTGTCGAATATGTAGTTCAATTTTGAAGAATTACAATGACAATTTTTTCAGTTTTGAAGATTTTCAATTGAAGATTTTCAATTGAAGATTCTTAATTTCAAATGTGTTCAATTAAAACGAAGATCATTTTGATAGTTTTTTTGAAAGAGCTTAATTTTGAAGATTTGCAAATTACAATTAAAAATTCATCATTTAAAAAAAAGTATGAATAGAAATTCTTAAATTTGTATGAATTTCAAGATCAAAAGTCAACAGTTTGCAATTATAAATCTTTCAAATTGAAGAAATTTAAAATTTATAAAATTGCAAATGATTTAATTTTCAAGATTTATGTTTTAAAGGTTTGTAGTTTTGAACCAAATTTTTGAAAAAGTTTACTTTTTAAGATTCACAGTTGTAAATTCTTTAATTTTAACGATTTGCAATTTGAATTTCTTCAATTTTGAGGCTGTACCGTTGAAAAATTTTCAGTTTTAAGGATTTGCAATTTAAAGTACTGCATCTTTAGTTTAAAGATTTACAATTGAAGATTCATTAATTTGGAATTTTTATGGTTTCAAATTATGTATGACATATTCTTTTTGACACAAATGAAAATCCTATTAACCTTAAATTTAAGAGGAATTTCCATCTGGGTCAAGAAACATTCTTTTTACACAAGAGGACATTTTTATGATTGAACAATAAAAATAACAACCTTAATTTATTTTTTTTAAACTCTCCTAATTTTTTTGCATATGTAATATATGTATGCTTCCGTAGGTAGGTATAAAAAAATTAACGTTGCAGGAACATCAAGTTACTTCAATCAGTTCAATCAGCGACTGGAAAAGTAACAAAGTACTATCATCCAAGAAGTAACTTTAGCTGTAATAAGTTCTATTTTTGAAGCAAATTCCCAACATTGCATCTAAATTTAAATTATCCTAAAATCAGATAAAAATTACTATCATGTCGATTTAACATCAGAATTTGATATTCCAATTCAAGCTGAAGAATTTCAATTCAATCGAAACAACTTCAGGTGAAAACCGAATTTCATTAGATGTCAAACTGGCATGGCGTATACTAATACACAGTCAAACCAGGTAAAAAAATAATAAAGAGACAAACTGACGCGATAAGTGAGCGGAAACATAGTAGCTTCAATCTAGATAGACAGACCATTATACTTAATGATAGTTAATATAAATTTTGAGAGCTCTCGAAGAAAGATGTTTGAAACTGGAAAGAATATTAGCTTCTTTCTCATGAGGTGATGGAAATAATGAAGTTGATTGAAAAAGGTGCAAAAAATAATTTGGCTGACAATGGTTTGGTGTACACATGCAGTGAGAGCGATCCATCACTGTACCTCATGGCAGCGACAACACGGAATCCGTTGGTTGGATCCGAGATGTGCCACTTTGGCTACCGTTGCTAACGTTGTTCATATCGCAGCCTAGCCATCCACTGAGACCAGTTCACGAAAAAGTTGCTGACGACACGCTTGTCGGCCCTTTACTTGGTAACGTATCCGTATCAAGAGTCAAATCTTCTGAGTTCTGAGCTTCAAGAGATTACGTAAACACCCAGGCGTGTCTCGGAAATTAATTTTGTTTAACCCTTGCACGCTCCAACTAATTCAGATACATCACTGGGACGTGAGTAGTTTTTTCATTTTCTGATGATAGCTGAGAAAGTATGACTCAAATGTTCCAGAAAGCCTTTTGATGAAGAAGAAAGAAAATCTATTTTTACAATTAGCATCGATAGTATTATTTGTTTAGATTCTATTGATGGGCTTAAAATTTTTAGTATAGAAGATACACTGTAAAATGATATCAGACGATCTTGCTAAATCAATACGAAATAGTCTATTTGGAAAGCAGTTTCTTTACTTCGTCAAATGGATCAATCCATAATAATAAATGCTTTTCTTTTACTACTTTGTTGCCACTGGGTGATGATATTTGTAATAAAAATTATCCTACCAGCAAGAAAAAAAAATCTATTCATACAATGAGCAACTGTAGAATTTTTTTTGTTGATGCTTAAGGGTTTTAGTATTGAAGATTCATTGTAAAATTATTTCAGATGATCTTGCTATATCAATACGAATTTGTCTATGTGGAAAGTAGTTTCTTTACTTCGTAAAATGGATCAATTTCTATTAATGAAGTACGTTCAACATGTATTTGCTGTGTTTCTACTGGATCTTAAATATTTGTGGTCAAAATTACCCTACTAAGAGAAAATAAAATCTATTCTTACATTCAACATCACTAGTATTATTTGTTTGGATGCTATTTATGATGCTTAAGATTTTTAGTATAGAAGATAGATTGTAAAATTATTTCAGATGATCTTGATAAATCAATACGAAATAGTCTATTCGCAAAGTAGCTTCTTTACTTCGTAAAATAGATCAATCCAGAATAATAAAGTACGTTTAACATGTAGCTGCTGTATCAATACTGGCTCTTGAATGCTTTGGGTTTACTACTTCGTTAGTACTGAATGGCGATATTTGTGATCAAAGTTACCCTATTAAGAAAACAAATCTATTCTTTCAATTAGCATCAGTAGTATTATTTGTTTTCATGTTGGTAATGATGCTTCAGATTTGTAGAAATAAGAAGAAAGAAAAATTATACTTATAATCTGCATCAGTAGTATTCTTTGTTTGAATGCTATTGATGATGCTTAAGATTTGTAATACATAAGATATATTGTTAAATAATTTTAGATAAACTTGCTAAATCAATAAGAAATAGTCTATTTGCAAAGTAGTTTCTTTACTTCGTAAAATGGATTAATCTGTATTAATTAGGAACATTCAACATGTTGCTGATGTGTTTATACTACTGGTTCTTACATGCTTCTGTTTTACTATTTCGTCATTACTGCGTGATGATATTTGTCGTCAGAATTACCCTATTAAGAAAAAAGAAAATCTATTCTTACAATCAGCATCAGTAGCATTATTTGTTTGGATGCTATTGATGATGCTGATGAGTTTTAGTACAATGAAAAAAAAATAGGTAGTTGGGCCAGCAGTTTAGTTTGTAAGATGTGGTCCTGCTTTTTTATTAATTGATACTGCTGTTTTATTAGTTGGCTCAACAATTTCATTAGTGGCAGTGACTATTCAATCAGTACCGGAAACTAATAAAATGGTTGTCCGAACTAATAAAATAGCAGTACAATATCTTATGTAGCTGCTGTGTTCATACTGGATCATGAATACTTTTGTTTTACTATTTTGTTAATACTGACTGGCGATATTTGTGGTCAAAATTAGCATATTAAGAAGAAAGAAAATCTATTCTTAAAAGTAGCATCAGCAGTATGATTTATTTTCATGCTGTTGATGATGCTTCAGATTTTTAGAAATGAAAAGAAAGACAATATATTCTTACAATTAGCATCAGTATTATTCTTTGTTTGGATGCTATTGATGATGCTTAAGATTTGTATTACATAAGATATATTGTTAAATAATTATAGATAAACTTGCAAAATCAATAAGAAATAGTCTATTTGCAAAGTAGTTTCTTTACTTCGTAAAATGGATTAATCTGTATTAATTAGGAACATTCAACATGTTGCTGATGTGTTTATACTACTGGTTCTTACATGCTTCTGTTTTACTATTTCGTTATTACTGAGTGATGATATTTGCCGTCAAAATAACAATATTAAGAAGAAAGAAAATCCATTCTTACAATTAGCATCAGTAGCATTATTTGTTTGGATGCTATTGACGATGCTGATGATTTTTAGTACAATTAAAAAAAATAGGCAGTTGAGCCAGCAGTATTTGGTTTGCAAGATATGGTCCTGCTACATATTTTATAAGTGGATACTGCTGTTTCATTAGTTGGCACAACAATTTCATTAGTTGCAGTGACTATTCAATTAGTACCAGAATCTAATCAAATGGTTGTCCAAACTATTAAAATAGCTGTAAAATATCTTATTAACTAAATAGTTGGACCAAGTAACCATTTTTTCCAGTGTCTAGAAGGTACATTCTGAAATTATTTCAGATGATCTTGATAAATCAATACGAAATTGTCTATTTGAAAAGCAGTTTCTTTACTTGGTGAAATGGATCAATCTATAATAATAAAGTATGTTCAACACGTTCTTGCTGTATTTCTACTGGTTCTTAAATGCTCTTGTTTAACTAGCTCGTTATTACTGAGTAATGATACTTGTGGTCAAAGTGACCCTATCAAGAAGAAGGAAAATCTATTCATACATTCAGCATCAGTAGTATTATTTGTTTTGATGTTATTTATGATGCTTGAGATTTTTATTAAAGAAGATAGATTGCAAAATTATCGCAGATGATCTTGATAAATCAATACGAAATAGTCTATTTGCAAAGTAGCTTCTTTACTTCGTAAAATGGATCAATCTCTAATAATAAAGTACGTTCAACATGTAGCTGATGTGTTTACTGGATCTCAAATGCTTTGGTTTACTATAACTAATTCGTTATTACTGAGTGACGATATTTTTGGTCAAAATTACCCCATTAGGAAGAAAGAAAATCTATTATAAAAGTAGCATCAGCAGTATGATTTGTTTTCAGACTGCTGATGATACTCCAGATTTTTAGGAATAAGAAGAAAGAAAATATATTTCTACAATTAGCATCAGTAGTATTGTTTGTTTTCATGCTGTTGATGATGCTTCAGATTTGTAGAAATAAGAAGGAAGACAATATATTCTTACTATTAGCATCAGTAGTATTCTTTGTTTGGATGTTATTTATGATGCTTAAGATTTGTAATACATGAGATATATTGTTAAATTATTTCAGATGAACTTGATAATCATAGGAAATAGTCTATTTGCAAAGTAGCTTCTTTACTTCGTAAAATAGATCAATCTATAATAATTAGAAACATTCAACATGTTGCTGATGAGTTCATACTGGTTCTTAAATGCTTTTTTTTTACTATTTCGTCATTACTGAGTGATGATATTGGTCGTAAAAATTACCCTATCAAGAAGAAAGAAAATCTATTCGTACAATTAGCATCAGCAGCATTATTTGTTTGGCTTCTATATGATGCTTCAGATTTTGAGGACACTAAAAAATACGAAGTTAGGCCAGCTGTTCAGTTTGTAAGATATGGTCCTGCTTTTTTATTAGTTGACACTGCTGTTTAATAATTGGCAAAACAATTTCATTAGTTGCAGTGAATATTCAGTTAGTACCGGAAACTAATAAAATAGTTGTCCGAACTAATAAAATAGCAGTACAATATCTTATAAACTAAATAGTTGGACCAACTAACCATTTTTTTCAGTGTATAGAAGGTACATCGTAAAATTATTTCAGATGATCTTGCTAAATCAATACGAAATAGTCTATTTGCAAAGTAGCTTCTTTACTTTGTAAAATAAATCAATCTATAATAATAAAGTACGTTCAACATGTAGCTGACGTGTTTATACTAGATCTTAAATGCTTTTGTTTAACTAATTCGTTATTACTGAGTGACGATATTTGTGGTCAAAATTGCCCTATCAAGAAGAAAGAAAATCTATTCTTACAATTAGCATCAGTAGCATTATTTGTTTTCAGGCTTTTGGTGGTGCTTCAGTTTTACAAACAAGAAGAAAGAAAATCAATTTTCAAAATTAGCATTAGTTGAATTATTTGTTTTCATGCTGTTGACGATGCTTCAGCTTTTTAGAAATAAGAAGAAAGACAATATATTCTTACAATTAGCATCAGAAGTATTCTTTGTTTTGATGCTATTAATGATGTTTAACATTTTTAATACAAAAGATATATTGTCAAATTATTTCAAATGAACTTGCTAAATCAATAAGGAATAGTTTATTTGCAAAGCAGTATCTTTACTTCGTAAAATGGATCAACCTGTAATACTTACGAACGTTTAACATGTTGCTGATGTGTTTATACTGGTTCTTAAATGCTTTTGTTTTACTATTTCGCCATTACCAAGGAGAAAGAAAATCTATTCTTACGATCAGCATCAGTAGCATTATTTGTTTGGATGCTATAGATGATGCTTAAGATTTTAAGGACACCAAAAAAATATGAAGTTGGGCCAGCTGTTCAGTTTGTAAGATATGGTCCTGCTTTTTCATTAGTTGACACTGCTGTTCAATAATTGGCAAAACAATTTCATTAGTTGCAGTGAATATTCAATTAGTACCGGAAACTAATAAAATAGTTGTTCGAACTAATAAAATAGCAGTTCAACATCTTATAAACTAAATAGATGGACCAACTAACCATTTTTTTCAGTATATGGAAGGTACATCGTAAAATTATTTCAGATGATCTTGCTAAATCAATACGAAATAGTCTATTTGCAAAGTAGCTTCTTTACTTTGTAAAATAAATCAATCTATAATAATAAAGTACGTTCAACATGTAGCTGCCGTGTTTATACTAGATCTTAAATGCTTTTGTTTAACTAATTCGTTATTACTGAGTGACGATATTTGTGGTCAAAATTGCCCTATCAAGAAGAAAGAAAATCTATTCTTACAATTAGCATCAGTAGCATTTGTTTTCAGACTTTTGGTGATGCTTCAGTTTTACAAACAAGAAGAAAGAAAATCAATTTTTAAAATTAGCATTAGTTGAATTATTTGTTTTCATGCTGTTGACGATGCTTCAGCTTTTTAGAAATAAGAAGAAAGACAATATATTCTTACAATTAGCATCAGAAGTATTCTTTGTTTTGATGCTATTGATGATGTTTAACATTTTTAATACAAAAGATATATTGTCAAATTATTTCAAATGAACTTGCTAAATCAATAAGGAATAGTTTATTTGCAAAGCAGTATCTTTACTTCGTAAAATGGATCAACCTGCAATACTTACGAACGTTTAACATGTTGCTGATGTGTTTATACTGGTTCTTAAATGCTTTTGTTTTACTATTTCGTTATTACTGAGTGATTATATTTGTCGTCAAAATTACCCTACCAAGAAGAAAGAAAATCTATTCTTACAATTAGCATCAGTAGCATTATTTGTTTGGATGTTATAGATGATGCTTAAGTTTGTAAGGACACTAAAAAAATATGAAGTGGGGCCAGCTGTTCAGTTTGTAAGATATGGTCCTGATTTTTTATTAGTTGACAATGCTGTTTAATAATTGGCACAACAATTTCATTAGTTGCAGTGAATATTCAATTAGTACCAAAAACTAATAAAATGGTATAGAAGGTGCATCGTAAAATCATTTCAGATGATCTTGCTAAATCAATACGGAACTGTCTATTTGAAAATTAGTTTTTTTACTTTGTGAAATGGATCAATCTATAATAATAAAGTACGTTCAACAAGTTGTTACTGTTTTTCTACTGTTTCTGAAATGTTTTTGTTTCACTAATTCGTTATTACTGATATTTGTGGTCAAAATTACCCTACTAAGAAAAAATAAAATCTATTCTTACATTCAGCATCAGTATTATTATTTGTTTTGAAGTTATTCATGATGCTTGAGATTTTTAGTATAGAAGATACATTGTAAAATTATTTCAGATGATCTTGCTAAATCAATAAGAAATAGTCTATTTGCAAAGCAGTTTATTTATTTCGTAAAATGAATCAACCTGTGATATTTAGGAACGTTCAACATGTAGCTGATGTGTTTACACTGGATCTTAAATGCTTTTGTTTAACTAATTCGTTATTACTGAGTGACGATATTTGTAGTCGAAATTGCCCTATTAAGAAGAAAGAAAATCTATTCTTACAATTAGCATCAGTAGCATTATTTGTTTTCAGGCTGTTGGTGATGCTTCAGTTTTACAAACAAGAAGAAAGAAAATCAATTTTTACAGTTAGCTTCAGTAGAATTATTTGTTTTCATGCTGTTGGTGATGCTTCAGATTTTTAGAAATAAGAAGAAAGACAATATATTCTTATAATTCACATCAGTAGCATTATTTGTTTTGATTCTATCGATAATGCTAAACATTTTCAGTCTAGAAGATATATTTTAAAATTATATCAGATGATCTTTATAAGTCATTACAAAATAGTATATTTGAAAATTAGGTTCTTTACTTCATAAAATGGATCAATCTATAATAACAAAGTACGTTCAACATGTAGTTCTTATGTTTCTACTGGTTCTCAAATGCTCTCGTATTACTGTTTTGTTATTACTGATTTTTAGAAATCAGAAGAAAGAAAATCTATTCTTATATTTAACATCAGTAGTATTATTTGTTATTTGATGATATTCACGGTCAAAATTACCCTATTCAGAAAAAAAGAAAACCTATTCTTACGATTAGCATCAGTAGTATTATTAGTTTGGATGCTATTGATTATGCTTAAGATTTATATTATAGAAGATACATTGTAAACTTATTTTAGATGATCTAGCTAAACCAATACTAAATCAATAAATCAATCAGCAAAGTAGTTCCTTCACTTTGTAAAATGGATCAATCTGTAATAATAAGGTACGTTCCAAATGAAGCTGCTGTGTTTTTACTGAGTTTCAAACTCTTTTGTTTTCTAATTTGTTATTACTAATTGATGATATTTGTGATTAAAAAAAAATTACTTTTTACCAAATCTAAAGTTTAATTTTGAACAAAAAAAAAACAGCTTCGAAATGTACTGAAACAACAAAATTGAACCATAATAGGTTCACATTAGGCAATGCTAATATTGGAAGCAATTCAACTGTTTTTCAGTTTTTGCATTGATCAAGAAAGCGAATATAACCAAAGTTCAAAATGAGTTTGTAAGAAGATGACCTGAAACAAAATCAAATCCCTAGTTTTTCCTGTCTAGGAGATTCGGAAACAGAAATAAAGGTTTAAATTCAGTTTTCCTGTCATGCCAGAAAGTCTCTGATGTGCATCAAACTGGTTTACCTAAATATTGATATAGTTCTACAAAGAGAAGTGATACTTTTTGTAGATAATATTCAGAAATTTTAAATTAATATAAACACAATGCAATATGTTACGGGAGAAAAGATCAATTATTATGCAATATTCTCCTCTTGCCGCTAAATTTGAAATTTTCGAAAACATTCCCTGTTGGTTCGCGGAACTAGGAAGTTGAACACCCTTTAGCAGTAAAAGTAGGAACCAGGAAAATCTAAAGAAACCATTTTAAGAAGAAAAAAAATTATTCACAGATACGGAGATTTAGCCCAAATTAGGAAAATTGGAATTTTTATCCCAACCCCCATCGAAAATTTTCTTGAACATTCCCTGTTGGTCTCAGAAAAATGTGAGTCTTCCACAAGCGGGAATAGGAACTAGATCAATCTAAAGAAACACTGGTTTATGTTTTATAGCAATAACAGTTGCTGCTGGAAGATATTTTTTTTTAACAAATATAATTTCCCAGACGAAAAGAAATTATTAAGATAAAAAGATAAAACTAGTCCACTCGTTAATGAATCTGATTATAATGTTAAGAGAACTCTTCAGGGAGAAAAGTTGAACGTGCTATATTCCAAGACCAAAATTTAACTAATTACATATTGTTTCATTCCCAGTGCTACCTCATCACAAGCCGAAAATTTTTTTTCTCAATTCCACAAAAAAAACAGTGTCTTTGAATCGGTTAATTTGATTGCTTATTTGACACAAATAAGAGAGTCGATTATGAAAAATAAAACTGAGGACCATCTGAGCAAAAAGCTTCGTAATGAAAGAACTTTTTGTTCCACCCATTAAGATTAAGTACAACGATGCCATTAAAGACGTTACATCGATTATTACAAGAATGACTGTGAATACGACGAACCTCATCTCACACCGCGGGAGGCGGCGCCTCCTTCCTCGTTAAATGGCCAAATTACAAGTCGAACAAGCTTAAAGGCCACCTCAAGTCTGAGTAACCGTACTTTAGGTTTAGGTCTTCGACAGAATTTTTAACGGAACATCATGGTATACAAATAATAGGTTTTCTCATTTTCCTTCGAATGAGAACGATCCTGATACCACCCAAGAAGTACCAGTTTCACTCTCCAATACGTCTTTGATTAAAAAGATTATTTTAAAAAAATTTAGGCTAATTACACTTTATCTTATGTTATTTTGAATGTCCTCCTGACCCATTTCATTTGTAAATATTATTTTAGAGAGGTAACACTCTCGAATAGACTGATTGATTTTATTTTTATTCAATATTTTCCTATATTAAAAAGCGCATGGCGCCATTTTCGATTATTTCTCGAAATAACTCGAAACAATTTGAAACTATTGTTGTCCGGAAACTCGTATTTATGATTGGTTGGAGCTGTCGTTCCTTTTTCCTATTTTAAATAAAAAGGTTTGCAAACTTCAGGTTTATGATAAATGTAAGGTTATATAAATAATATATTCAAGAATAATAATAATAATCAATGTAAGAAACGTGTCCAGGATTCATATACAAAATGCAATTTGTAGATTTTTGAAGATTTTAAAACTGAAGAAGCTTTTTAAGAATTTTAAAAGGTTTCAATATAATAAAAAAAATTTAATTCCTGGGGAATTTTTAACTGATTCTTTTTTTTTTTAATTTTAAGAGAAAATTGACAAATATTTCAAAACATTTTGAATTATTTCTTAAAATTTCGAAAAAGAATATAAACGATTTTAAAGGCAAATTTGTCTATTAACAAGATTACAAAGATTAATAAAAAATCCGTTCAACTTTAACAAACATTTAGAAGTTTTAAGAAGAATCAATATTAATTTAAAACTTGAAAACATTTCAAAAAAGTTAGAAAAAACGCACGTTTTTGAATATTTTGAAATAAACATTTCTTAAAATTCCTGGCAAAATTTAAACTCAATTTTTATTTTGAAAAATAAATTTTAAGAGATTTAATTTGATTTTAAAGCAAAAAGGTTCATTTAGCAAGATTACAAAGTTTTATACAAAATTCGAGAAAGTTTAAGAAATATTTAGGAGTTTTAAAAAGATTCAAAATTAATTTAGAACTCAAAAAGATTGTTTAAAACTTAAAAAATGTACATTTTTGAATATTTGTAAATAAAAATTTTGAAGCTTCTTAAGCATTTTGAAGAGTTTCACAATAATAAAACATATTTCTTAAAATTGATTGAATAATTTAAACTGGTTTTTTCATTTTGAAAAATTTATTTCAAAACAATATTCAAAAAGATTTAAAAACATTTCAAAAAATTTCCAAAGTTGTCAAAAGAGAACCTGGAAGACTTGAAGGCATCTTTTTTATTTTTCAGAATTTTAAGAAGGTTTTTTTGGAAAAATTCAAATAATTTCAAAATATATTTAGAAAATTTGAATGTTTTGGACAGGATTAAAAAATAATTGGAAATTTGAAAAGATTACAAATTAAAAAAAAAAATTTAATTTTGGAAGATTTAAAAAAAAATTCTAAGCTTTTTAAGAAGT
>CAKNYM010052675.1:509926-529452 GCA_932195095.1 Andricus curvator
TTTATATTAGTCAGATATAAGATTGTTAAGTATTCAAATTTATGTAAGCTTTATCTCGATAAAGAATTTCATATCGCCCTGGAGTAATTTTAATGATGTGGCAGCTCATTAAAACCTTCAGAATGGTCTAATTAAATACAATTCGCAGTAAGCGATTTTCTTGCGGAACAATGTAATTCATCTTCTGCGAAGGTTTTTACATTCCAAATTGAATTACTATCTCCCAGAAAAATAAGCAAGAGTTTCGTACCATATGAATTATGGCTTCATGCATCAGTATACTTGTATAGCTTTATTATCGGGCCTAGGAAAAATTACTCTACATTTGAAATTTTTAAAATTAAATTTATTCAGAAAAAAGATCTTCTCCTTTCGCTCCGCTGGGGTTCGAACGCCAGGTCAACTGATTGCCGGTCAGGTGCTCTACCAATAAGCTACTAGAGAGATCGAAGAAGAATCTTTTTTCTGAAATTTTTTTTCCTATAAAAATTACTGTACAATAAAGGGATCGTACTTAAATTACGTAACATCAAAGATTATATTTTTAGTAATAAATTTTATTATTTGGTTGAAAATTTAACAATCTTCTTAAAAAGCCAATTCTTTAAGTCTAATATTAACCTTTTGTTTAATATTCATATTTTGTTGCTGATAAGTCAACTGAAATATTTTTTGGATAAAAAATATTTTTTCTGAATATTTGTCTTTTTAATTTAAAAGTTCATCTTTTTTTTAGTAGAAATATTTGCATCTTTCTTGGACAAAAATGCAACTGTTTTGTTGGAAATTCAACTATTTCTTCGAAAATTTACTTTTTGTTTAAAATTTGTATTTTTCTGTAGAAAAGTCTATTGAAATCCTTTTGGATGAAAATTCAACTCTTTTTTTGAAAATTTTTCATTTTGATTCAAAAATTCACCTGTTTTAGTAGAAATTACATCTTTCTTGGATAAAAATGCAACTGTTTGGTTTAAAATTCAACAATTTTATTGAAAAGTCATACTTTCTGGTTAAAAATTCTGCTGTTTTGTTAAAAATTTAACAATTTTGTAGAAAATTTACTTTTTGGTTAAATTGAATATTTTGATGTTGAAAAGAGAACTAAAATCTTTTCTGGATGAAAATTCAACTATTTTTTTAAAAATTTGTTTTTTTTTAATCAGAAAAAAAAATTAAAAGTTAACAATAATTGATCGATTTTTTTTATTTTTTGAAAAAAAAACTACTTTTGGATTGTTGGATAAGAATTACTTAAATTTCTTTTAAATTGTAGCAATTGTTGTCAGTAAAATAAAAACAAGAATAAAAAATAAAAATGAAAATCCTGAATAGGAAAATGACCGAATAATGAAATTATTTATTATTTATTTATTAAAATTAAAATAATCAAATATTTTTATCGATGGAAATATTTTGTTTCATGTTAAAAGTTTTTTAAACATTGTTTTTTGAATTTATAATACCAATAATTGAAAAAATATAAATTACTAAATAAAGTTGTTTTTTTTTTGAAAATTTGTCTCTGATTTCAAAATTCACCTGCTTTAGCAGAAATTACATCTTTCTTGGATAAAAATGCAACTGTTTGGTTTAAAATTCAACAATTTTTTTGAAAAATGATACTTTTTGGTTGAAAAATCTGCTGTTTTGTTGAAAATTCATTTATTTTGTAGAAAATTCACTTTTTGGATAAATTTAATATTTTGGCGTTGAAAAGAGAACTGAAATCTTTTCTGGGTGAAAATTCAACTATTTTTTTGAAAATTTGTTTTTTTAATTGAAAAAAAAAATTAAAAATCAACAATAATTTATCGATATTTTTATTTGTTGGATAAGAATTGCTTAAATTTCTTTTAAATCGTAGCAATTTTTGTCAGTAAAATAAAAACAAAAAATAAAATAAAAATGAAAATCCTGAATAGGAAAATGACCGAATAATGAAATTAATTATTATTTATTTATTACAAATAAAATAATCAAATATTTTTATTGAAGGAAATATTTTGTTAAGTGTTAAAAGTTGTTTAAAAATTGTTTTTTGAATTTATAATAACAATAATTGAAAAAATATAAATTTCTGAATGAAAATTTTTTTTGAAAATTTGTCTTTCTGATTTCAAAATTCACCTGCTTTAGCAGAAATTACATCTTTCTTTGATAAAAATGCAACTGTTTGGTTTAAAATTCAACAATTTTCTTGAAAAGTCATACTTTTTGGTTGAAAATTCTGCTGTTTTGTTAAAAATTTAACTATTTTGTAGAAAATTTACTTTTTGGTTAAATTTAATATTTTGGTGTCGAAAAGAGAACTGAAATCTTTTCTGGATGAAAATTCAACTATTTTTTTTGAAAATTTGTTTTTTTTTAATTTAAAAAAAAATTAAAAGTTAACAATAATTTATAGATTTTTTTATTTTTCGAAAATAAAACTATTTTTTAATTGTTGGATAAGAATTACCTAAATTTTTTTCAAATCATAGCAATTTTTGTCAGTAAAATAAAAACAAAAATAAAATGAAAATCCTGAATAGGAAAATGACCGAATAATGAAATTAATTATTATTTATTGTTGAAAATTTAACTATTTTGTAGAAAATTCACTTTTTGGTTAAATTTAATATTTTGGTGTTGAAAAGAAAACTGAAATCTTTTCTGGATGAAAATTCAACTATTTTTTTTAAAATTTGTTTTTTTTCTTTAAATTAAAAATTCATCCGTTTTAAGAGAAAATTCATCTTTCTTGGATAAAAATGCAACTTTTTTGTTGAAAATAAAACTATTTTGTTAAAAAGTAAAAGTCAAAAAGTCAGTTGAAAATTTAACTATTTCATAGAAAATTTACTTTTTGTTTAAAATTTATATTTTGGTGTTAAAAAAAGAACTGAAAGCTTTTCTGGATGAAAGTTCAACTTTTGAAAAAATTTGTCCTTTTTTTATTGAAAATTCATCTGTTTTAGTACAAATTTTATCTTTCTTGGATAAAAATTCAACTATTTGGTAGATAATTTAACTATTTCGTTAAAAATTCTTCCCTTTTGGTTGAAAAAATTCATATTTTGATCTTGAAAAGTCAACTGGAATCGTTTTTGGATGAAAATTTAACCATTTTTTAAAAATTTGTTTTCTTTTTAAATAAAAATTCATCTCTTTTAAGAGAAATTTCATCTTTTTTGGATAAAAATGCAACTATTGGGTAGAGAATTCAACAATTTTGTTAAAAAGTCATCCTTTTTGGGTAAAAATTCGTCTTTTTGGATTGAAAATTCAATTTTTTTCGTAGAAACTTATTTCTTGGTTAAGAATTCATATTTTGATCGTGAAAAGTCAATTAAAATCTTTTTTAACAGAAAATTCAAATATTTTTTTTTAAATTATCTTTTTTATTTATAAATTCATCCGCTTTGTTAGAAATTTCTTTTTTTTATGAAAATGCAACTTTTTTGTTAAAAATTATTATTCTTTGCTTGAGTATTCAAGTATTTTATTTGAAAGGTTTGGTTGAATCACTTTATTAAGAAATCATTTTTTTTAAGAGTTATTTTTTTAGTTGAAAATTCATCTCTTTGGTTGAAAGTTTAACTATTTTGTTGAAAATTAATCTCTTTAAATTGGAAATTCAACTACTCGGGTAAAAGTTAAACTAAATTGTTGAAAATTAATTTTTTTGATTGAAGGCTCATGTCTTTGGTTAAAAATGTAACTGTTTAGTCGAAAAGTTTTTTTTTTTTTTTTTGGTTTAAAATTAATTTTTTAACTGAAAATGTAACTTTTCCATTTTTTAAGATTGATCTTTTTTAGTTGAAAATTCTTCTTTTTTGGTAAAAAAAAAAAATAATTTTCTGGTTTTAAAATTTCATTTTTGTTGGGTAAAAATGCATCAGTTTTGTGGAAAAATAATTTTTTGCTGAAGTCATATTTTTTGTTTTTAAATTCAATTTTTGTAGAGAAAATTCGTCTTTTGGCTTGAAGGTTCAAAAATTTAGGTAAAATTTTCTTTCTTTAGTGAAAAATCTTTATTTGTTGAAAATTTGTCTTTTTGGTTTTAAAAAACTTTTTTTTGTATAACTTTCATGTTTTTTGATTGAAATATAAACTATGACACTTTTTGTTGGGAATTTGTATTTTTAGGTTGAAAATTCAACTATTATGTTAAAAATTTAATTATTTTGTTGAAAATAAATGATCAAGGAAAATGAACAGCATAAATCATAATTTCATACATTTTTTTATTCAAAATCTAAAAAATATATAAATCTAAAAAAAATCAAAGAAAAAACCAAAGGTGTCCTTCTTGAGAAACTTAATTTTTTTTCAAATGTATGTCATCTTAGTATTTTTGTTTTATTTTCAAAGTTCTTCAAAGGACTTCAAAACAGTTAAAATGTTAGCAGAATAAATGTTCAATAAAAAACAAGCATTTTCAACAAAATATAGGAATTTTCAACATAATTTCTAAATTTTCAAAGAAAGAAAGAAATTTGTACCCAAGAATAAAATAATTAAATTTCCAGTAAAATATTTATTTTCTATCAAATAACGAAAAATTAACGGAATAGTCAAATTTTAAACAAAATAGCTACATTTTCAATTAAACAAATATTTTTACCTAAAATGATAAATCTTCGAACAAAAAATTAATTTTTACAAAATAGTTAAATTTTCAACCAAAAAGATTAATTTTCTGCCAAAAAAGACAAATTTTCAACAATATACTATACAGGAATTTTCAACTAAAAATGATCAAGTTTTAATGAAAAATAGAACAGTTAAATTTTCAGTTGAAAAAATAAATTTGCAAACCAAAAAAAAAACGTATTTTCAACAAAATAGTTACATTTTCAACGAAAAAGATGAATTCGCAACTAATGAGATTACTTTTGTACCAACAAAACTGATTTTCAATAAAAAAGTTGAATTTTCACCAAAAAAAGATGACCTTTCAAGAAAAAATGAAATAGTTACAATTTCAACCAATGAAATGAATTTTTAACCAAAAACACACGAATTTTCAACAAAATATGAAAAATTTCAACTAAAGAAATAATAATAAATAAAATAAATAATTTAACAAATTAAATTTTCAATTAATGAAATGAATTTTTAATTAAAATCATGAATCTGCAATCATAAAAATGAATTTTTAACCAAACAGTTAAATTTTCATCCCAAAAGATTAATTTTCTACCATAAAAGACAAGTTTTCAACAAAAGACATAAATTTTCAACTAAAAAAGATAAATTTTCAACCAAAAATATAACACTTAAATTTTTATTCAAAATAATTGAATTTACAAATAATAAAGATAACTTTTCAATCAAAAATTAACTAGAATGTTAGAAAAATAAATTTTCAACCAACAAAATATGAAATTTCAATAAAATATTCTAATTTTCAATCAAAGAAATACATTTTTAACTAAGAATAGAATAGTTAAATTTTCAGTTATTAAAATTACTTTTTAATTAAAAATGATTAATCTTCAATAAAAAAATGACATTTTAACCAAATAGTTGAATTTTCAACCCAAAAGATTACTTTTCTACAAAAATATATAAAGTTTTAAGAAAAGACATACGTTTTCAACTAACAGTAGAAAAGTTAAATGTGCAGTTAGAAAAATAAATTTTCAACAAAAAACAAGAATTTTAAACAAAATATTGAAATTTTCACCTATAATAGAAACATTTTCAACTTAAAATAGAATAATTAAATTTTTAGTAAAAAAATCATTTTCAACAAAACAAAAAAATTTCAACCAAAAAGATAAATTTTTAACCAAGCAGAATAATTGTCTACCAAAAAATAGAGTTTTCAACAAAATAGTTAAATTTTCACCTAAAATAGAAAATTTCTCCACTCAAAATAGAATAATTAAATTTGTAGTAAAAAAATAATTTTCAACCAAGAAAAAAAAATTTTTCAATCAAAAACATAAATTATCAACCAAGCAGATTAATTTCCAACCAAAAAAGATGAATTTTTAATAAAATATAGGAATTTTCAACCGAATAGTGGAATTTTCGACTCACGAATATAAGTTTTCAACCAAACATGGAACCGTTAAATTTCCAGTTAAAAAAATTAATTTTCAACAAAATAGTTAAATTTTGGACAAAAAAGGTTTTTTTTAATGATAAATCCTCAAACAAAATGACGTATCATTAAATAAACATTGAATTTTTAACAAAGTAGTCCCACTTTCAACAACATAGTTGAATCTTCAACCAAAAAAAAGGAATTTTCAACCAAATAGTTAAATTTTCACCTAAAATAGATGAATTTTTAATAAAATATAGGAATTTTTAACCAAACAGTTGAATTTTCGACTAAAGAAGATAATTTTTCAACCAAACATGGAACAGTTAAATTTCCAGTTTAAAAAATTAATTTTCAACAAAATAGTTGAATTTTGAACGAAAAAAAAAAGATTTTTCTACTAAAATGATAAATCGACAAATAAAATGATGTATCATTAAATAAAAAATGATTTTGTACAAAGTAGTTCCACTTTCAAGAACACAGTTGAATCTTCAACCAAAAAAAGAATTTTCAACAAAATAATTATATGTTCACCTAAAATAGAAAAAATGTCAACTTAAAATGAACTAATTAAATTTTTAGTAAAACAATAATTTTAAAAAAATCAACCGAAAATATAAATTCTCAACCAAGCAGATTAAGCTTCTACCAAAAAAGATGAATTTTTAATAAAATAGTGGAATTTTCGACTCACGAATATAAGTTTTCAACCAAACATGGAACAGTTAAACTTCCAGTTAAAAAAAATAGTTAAAGCTTTACCTGAAATAGAAAAATTTTAAACTTAAAATAGAATAATTACATATTTGGTAAAAAAATATTTTTCAACATGAACAAAAAGAAATTTTCACACAAAAAATATATTATATATATTTAAAATATAGGAATTTTCAACCAAATAGTTAAATTTGGAACAAAAAAAGGGTTTTCTACTAAAATTATAAATCGTTGAATAAAATGATGAATCATTAAATAAAAAATGAATTTTTAAAAGAGTAGTTCCACTTTCAAAACCATAGTTGAATTTTTAACCAAAAAGAGAATTTTCAACTGAAAGTAGAGCAGTTGAAATAGAAACCTGAATAGAACATTTTTAACCTATAATATAATAATTAGATACATATTTAATAACAAATAATTTTCAACATGAAAAAAAATTTTTTAACGAAAAAGATAAATTTTCAACCAAGAAAGATGAATTTTCAACAAAAGATAGGAATTTTCAACCAAATAGTGGAATTTTCGACTCAAGAAGATGAGTTTTCAACCAAACATGGATAGTTAAATTTTCAGTTAAAAAAATTAATTCTCAACAAAATAGTTAAATTTCGAACAAAAAAATGGTTTTTCTATTCAAGTGATAAATCGTCAAATAAAATTACGAATCATTAAATAAAGAATGAATTTTTAAAAAGTAGTTCCACTTTCAACAGTATAGTTGAATCCTCAACCAAAAGAAGATTTTTCAACAAAATAGTTAAATTTTCACCTATAATAAAAAAATTTCAAATTAAAATAGAATAATTAAATTTTTAGTAAAGAAAATAATTTTCAACAAAAAATAAATAAATTTTGATCCAAAAA
Source organism: Andricus curvator (assembly GCA_932195095.1). Taxonomy (NCBI): domain Eukaryota; kingdom Metazoa; phylum Arthropoda; class Insecta; order Hymenoptera; family Cynipidae; genus Andricus; species Andricus curvator. Next base: position 517,551 of record CAKNYM010052675.1, read on the forward strand.
GATTAATTTTCAACCAAGCAGATTCATTGTCTACCAAAAAAGATGAATTTTTAATAAAATATAGGAATTGTTAACCAAACAGTTGAATTTTCGACTAAAGAAGATAATTTTTCAACCAAACATGGAACAGTTGAATTTTCACTTAAAAAATTAATTTTCAACAAAATAGTTACATTTTGAACAAAAAAAGTTTTTTCTATTAAAATGATAAATCGTTAAATAAAATGACGAAACATTAAATAAAAAATGTATTTTTAACAAAGTAATTCCACTTCCAACAACATAGTTGAATCTTCAACCAAAAAAAGAATTTTCAACAAAATAGTTGAAGTTTCACCTAAAATAGAAAAATTTTCAACTTAAAATAGAATAATTACATATTTAGTAATAAAATATTTTTCAACATAAACAAAAATAAATTTTCAACCAAAAAGATCAATTTTCAACCAAGTAGATTAAATTTCTACCAAAAAAGATGAATTTTTAATAAAATATAGGAATTTTCAACCAAATTGAGGAATTTTCAACCAAGCATGGAACAGTTAAATTTTCAGTTAAAAAATTCAATTTTCATCAAAATAATTAAATTTGGAACAAAAAAAGGGTTTTCTACTAAAATGATAAATCGTTAAATAAAATGACGAATCATTAAATAAAAAATGATTTTTTAAAAAAGTAGTTCCACTTTCAAAAACAATAGTTGAATTTTCAACAAATAAAAGAATTTTCAACTGAAAGTAGAGCAGTTAAAATAGAAACCTAAATAGAACCTAAAATAGAAACATTTTTAACTTGAAATATAATAATTACATATTTACTAAAAAATAATTCTCAACATGGAAAAAAAAATTCAACCAAAAAGATAAATTTTCAACCAAGAAAGATGAATTTTCAAAAAATGTAGGAATTTTCAACCAAATAGTAGAATTTTCGACGCAAGAAGATAAATTTTCAACCAAACATGGAACAGTTAAATTTCCAGTCTCAAAAATTAATTTTCAACAAAATAGTTAAATTTTCATAGAAAACAAAAGATTTTTCTACTAAAATGATAAATCGTCAAATAAAATGATGTATCATTAAATAAAAAATGATTTTTTACAAATTAGTTTCACTTTCAACAACACAGTTGAATCTTCAACCGAAAAAAGAATTTTCAACAAAATAGTTAAATTTTCACCTAAAATAGAAAAATTGTCAACTTAAAAGACTGATTAAATTTTTAGTAAAAAAACAGAATTTAAAAAAAAATCAACCAAAAAGATCAATTATCAACCATACAGATCAGGTTTCTACCAAATAAGATGAATTTTTAACAAAGTATAGGAATTTTCAACCAAATAGTGGAATTTTCGACTCAATAATATATCTAAACTTCAACCAAACATGGAACAGTTAAATTTTTATTTAAAAAAATTAATTTTCAACAAAATAGTCAAATTTTGAACAAAAACAGTTTTTTTTTTAAATGATAAATCGTCAAATAATGATAATCAAATAATGATGACGCATCATTAAATAAAAAATGAATTTTTAACAAAGTAGTTCCACTTTTAAAACCATAGTTGAATTTTCAACAAAAAAAAAAAATAAATAAAAATTTCAACCAAAAAGATAAATTTTCAACCAAGAAAGATGAATTTTCAACAAAATATGGGAATTTTCAGCCAAATAGTGGAATTTTCGACTCAAGAAGATAAGTTTTCAACAAAACATGGATAGTTAAATTTTCAGTTGAAAAAATTAATTCTCAACAAAATAGTTAAATTTCGAGAAAAAAAAAAGGTTTTTCTATTAAAGTCATAAATCGTTAAATAAAGTGACGTACATATCATTAAATAAAAAATGAATTTTTAACAAAGTAATTCCACTTTCAACAGTATAGTTGAATCTTCAACCAAAGGAAGATTTTTCAATAAAATAGTTCAATTTACACCTATAATAAAAAAGTTGCAAATTGAAATAGAATAATTAAATTTTAAGTAAGAAAAATAATTTTCAACCGAAAAAAAAAAATTGAACCAAAAAGATAAATTTTCAACCAAGAAAGATGAATTTTCAACCAAATAGTGGAATTTCCGACTCAAGAAAATAAGTTTTCAACCAAACATGGATATTTAAATTTGCAGTTGAAAAAATTAATTCTCATGAAAATAGTTAAATTTTGAAAAAAAAAAAGGTTTATCTAATTAAGTGATAAATCGTCAAATAAAATGACGTACATATCAATAAATGAAAAATGAATTTTCAACAAAGTAGTTCCACTTTCAACAGTATAGTTGAATCTTCAACCAAAAGAAGATTTTACAACAAAAAAGTTCAATTTTCACCTATGATGAAAAAGTTTCAAATTAAAATAGAATAATTAAATTCTTAGTAAAAAAAAAAATTAAAAAAAAAAAATTCAACCACAAATATAAATTTTCAACCGAGCAGATTAATGCCCCCGTATAATTTGCAGATTTTTTCTTTTTATTGTAATAAAGTTTTGTAGGAAACTAAGAAACCTTTTTCATAAAACTAATTGTGAACAATTGATTGTTGTTGATTTTTGATAAAAATTTCTGTACAATGGATTGATAGGTGGGCATAGTTGAAGGAAAGTATAAGTGACGAGAACAGGTATGTACATACCTGTAGCTATAGGTATGTTTTTTTTGGGGGAGGGGTGGGGGTACTACCACCATAACAAGGAACCCCCCGTGGCCGAACTAATTCTCCCGGATGACTCGCGAGCCAAGTCCCTGCGGGGGTCTGAAACAATGCGCGAGAAGAGGGCCCTAAGGCCCGACACACGGATATTCTTTCCAGCCCTGGACTATTTGTCGAATCATCCTCAAGATCCATACTGGGCGATCGTACGTGATGTCACGTGACCAGCGACGTCTATAAACGATCGATGAAATCGATTCTTTGATCGAATTTCAGAACAAGATTTATATTTGTGCGCAAAGTGGCGTTTTGCGACCGCTTCTTCAGTCTCTCGGAGGAAAACACTACTTTGCGCCCGCGTCTTTAGTTCCCGGACGGAAAACACTACTTTGCGCCAGCTTCTTTAGTTTCCGGACGGAAAACACTACTTTGCGCCCGCTTCTTTAGTCTACGGACGGAAAACACTACTTTGCGCCAGCTTCTTTAGTCTCCGGACGGAAAACACTACTGTGCGCCTGCTTCTTTAGTCTCCGGGCGGAAAACACTACTTTGCGCCTGCTTCTTTAGTCTCCAGGCGGAAAACACTACTTTGCGTCCGCTTCTTCAGTTTCCGGGCGGAAAACACTACTTTGTGCCCGATTCTTCAGTTTCCGGGCGGAAAACACTATTTTGCGCCCGCTTTACACTCCCTCAAAGGAAAACATGAGATGCAGGTTACAGAGAAAAAAAATATTGAATAATAAAATTTTTAATTATAAGATATAATATAAAAAAGTGAGCAAAATACTATTCTTTATTCTAGAGGAAAAATTCAGATGAAAAATGTCCATTTTGCTAGAAATTAAACATGCGCGCTAGGTTCGCGATTTTTTTTGTCTCATGTAATTTTTTAAATCAAAATGTAAAATTATTAATGAGGCAAAGTTAAAACATACCAATTCCTGACAAAAAATGATCACATAACCTAAATGTTTCGAAAATTGCGAGTTTCATTTTTGAAATAAAATTATTTTTATAAAAAATAATATTTTCGATTAAAAACGCTAACATATCCTATCATTGTTCAAATATTGTATTAAATATTCTTTGAAGTCTGATGATTTTTTATAAGAATAGCAATATTAGAAAAAAAAGCAATAACATAAAATAACAAAAACTTATTTCAGATTCTAGTTTTTCTTTTAAACCTAATGTTTTTTGTTCAAAATAACCGATTTTCAGTGAAATTTTTTTACATAACCTAAAATTGTTATAAAAAACGCGAGCATAACATAAAATTGTCATTCTTATTTAAAATCCAATGCTTTTAAATTAAATGTACTGATTTAAGAAACGCCAACAAAACCAAAAATTTCACAAAAATGGTAAATTTAATGATTCTGAATGATAATCTGAGAAATCTTGTGACTTTTAAAATTAAAAATACCAATTTTCGACGAAAAATATTAACATAAAAAAAATCAATTGTTAATCTGCTATCTGAAATTAAATGATTTTTGTTTATATTAACAGATTTCTGGTGCAAAATGTTAACATAACCTTAAATTTTTGAAAAATTGTAAATCTTCTTTCAAAGTTTTTGAAATCTGTACTAATTTTCGGTGAAAAATGCGAGCATAACCTAAAATTGTTATTCATTAAAATCCAATGATTTTTTCATTAAATGTACTGATTTCTTTTACAAAAAGCAAAAAAATATGAAATTTTACAAAAATTGTGAATTTAATGAATTTAAATAATAATCTAATAATCGGAGAAATGTTACGATTTTGGAAATTAAAAATACCAAGTTTCGAGGAAAAAAAAACACAAAAAATTATTCCAAATTGTATTTTTTTTCAAAATAAATTATTATTGTTTAAAATAACCGATTTCTGGTGAAAAACGTTAACATAACCTTAAATTGTTCAAAAAATTGTAAAAGTTCATTTAAATTTTTAAAATCTATACCGATTTTCGGTGAAAAATGCGAGCATAACCTAAAATTGTTATTCTTCTTTGAAATCCAATGATTTTTTGAATAAATGTACTGATTAAAACGCAAAAAAACTAAAAAATGTCAAAAATGGTCAATTTAATAATTTTGAATGATAACCTGAAGAATAATGATAATCGGAAAAATTTTTATGATTTTTTAAATTAAAAATACCAATTTTCGACGAAAAACACACACCAAAATTATTCCAAATTGTAATTTTTATGGTTGAAATTAAATGATTTTCTTTTAAAATGACCGATTTTTTGTGCAAAACGTTAACATAACCTTAAATTGTTCAAAAATTCTCAAACTTCGTTAAAATCTATATCGACATTTCCGGTGAAAACCGCTAGCTTATCTTACAATTGTACAGAAAATTTCAATCATTTTTTATATTCAATCTTTCTGTGCTAAAAATAGAGATTTCGAGTGCAAAACACGAACATAACCTAATTTCGAGTGCAAAACACGAACATAACCTAAAATTGTTAAAAAGTTGTGAATCCTCTTTGAAACCTATTTTTTTCAAATTAAAAATACTAACTTCATACAAAAACATTAACGTACTCAAAAATTGTTAAAATACTATAAATCTTGTTCAAATTATAATGATTTTTGTTCCAAATAACCCATTTTTAGTAAAAAAAACAAAGCACTAACATAACCTAAAATTATTAGAAAGTTTTGAATCTTCTTTGGAATATATATATTTTTTAAATGAAAAATACCAATTTCAGACGAAAAACATTAACATAATCAAAAATTGTTGAAATATTATGAATCTTCTTCAAATTATGATGATTTTTGTTCGAAATTACCGATTTCTGGTGCTACACGTTAACATAACCTTAAATTGTTCAAAAATGGTAAATCTTCAAAAAGTCTATATCGATATTTCCGCTAGCTTATTTTACAATTGTACAAAAAATTTCAATCATTTTGTAAATTTAATGTTTTTTTAATAAAAACAAAGATTTCCGGTGCAAAACGCTAACATAACCTGAAATTGTCGAAAAAGTTGTGAATCTTCTTTGAAATCGAGTTTTTAAAATTAAAAATACTAATTTCAGATGAAAAACATTAGCATACTCCAAAATTGTTAAAATTATCTAAATCTTGTTCAAATTATAATAATTTTTGTTTAAAATAACCGATTTCCTGTGATAAGCGTTAATGTAACCTGAAAACTGTTCAAAAGTTGCAAATCTTATTCAAACTATACTTATTTTTGTTTTAAAATGCCAATTTTTGGTGTGAAACGCTAACCTAACCTAAAATTGCTAAAATATTATGAAACACTAAAATCGAATGAGTTTTGCTTGAAAATATCAATTTTCGGTTTAAAAAACGGTAATGAAACCGAAAAACGTAAATTAAACAAAATTATTTTTTTTGAATAATTTCTGGTATCAAATGCGAACATAACCAAAAATTGTTGAAAATTTAGAATCTTGATGATGATTTTTGTTAAAAACTATTAATTTCTGGTGAAAAAAAGTAAGACAACCTAAAAATTTTAGAAACTTCAAGTCTTCTTCGAAACTTCATGACTTGATATTAAAGTCTTTTTTTTTTAAATACAAATTTCCAATATGGCACATAAGACAATTTATCACATGAGGTAATATGGCACATGGGGGTAACGTGGCACATGAGGTAATATGACACATGGGGTAACATGGCACATGAGCTAATGTGCCACATCCGATTAATGCTTTTGTTTAGGGTAGTATATTTCGGACAATATGGTGCAATAAAAATACGGTAATATGAAATGTTGTAATATGGCAGATGGAGCAATAAGTCACATGGGGTAATATCGCACATCGGATAATGTGGCACATAGTGTCTATGTTTTTGGTTAGGGTAGTAGATTTTGTTCAATATTGTATGTTTCTATTTAGGGTAGCATATTTATTACAATATTGTACTGTCTCTTCCAAAAACATAAAGACACGATTTTGTCGATAAAAATGACAAATAAATTACGAAAACAGGATCACCGAAGAATATCCTTGCCGTTTAATAAAAATGAGCTCATTAAAATTCGCTTCTCAGATTTTGATAAAAATATCTTCGAAAATAGAATGTCATATAAAGGTATGATGATCTTTAATCATTTTCTAATGAGTCTTCAGATTTTAAGACTCTTCGGAATAAAAAACTAAAATTTGTACAAAAACTGTATTTGTCTCTATCCATCGCTATCATTTGAGAGAAAAGATTAAATACACCTGCCTCATGTGGCGAATCGTATTGTACTAATGGGCCGCGATGTAATTATCATTGTTCCTATATGAGCGCTTCTTATAAACGAATAGCCTCAACTCAGTGATATGAACTCATCTCTTCTTTTTGAAAATCACTGGAAAAATTGCAAATGATCAAAAGATCTCTCCAAAATCGCTATTGATCACGTTACTATCAAAAGTTGTTTATTTAATATAATAATAATTTGATATCAATTCGATGAAAACCGATGGGCAATTTCGATAAGAGATGGAACGGGATGATTGTCGGGGAATCGGGTCATCGATCCATCGACTTGAGGCCAATGGTAATCAAACTTCGACACCTTCGATAAACCTGATGAAAGATGAAGGACCGTCCGAGGATGACGATACATTTTTTTCGACCTCTTCCTTGCACCCTCGATTGTGTTCTGCTTTTTGACGGACATGTAATTGTATTATTAGACCCTCAAACATCGTTCATTGAACTCTATGAGAATGAATATTTGTGAGATTAATCAAATCAGAAAACCTGACACCTCTGAAAACATGATCTTATCAAGTTTCTTATTCACGAAGAGAACATTTTCAAAAATAGCCAGGGTGTCCACCCAATGGATTATTTTAAAGGATCCCGCACCAATGTACAGAAAATGGATTTTTATCAAACAGTTTCCCAACGAACCAAATCCTACACGGAGAATATTTTTGTGTTAAATTTTACATAATTTAGTTCGGTAAACGGATGACATTACACGGAAAAAATTTATCCGTGAAGAAGTCACGAACTTGAAGCTAGGTCTCGGATACGAGATAAAAAAATGAAACATTACATCCTAATTTCTATGAGAAATATATGGATAAATTTCGAAGTTTCTTACGAACAGTTCGAATTTCCTACGAACAGTTCCTGAAAATTTCAGACTGAAATATAAAGAGGAAAAATTTTATTTGTGCGATTTAATTTATATTAATTTATAAATTCGTAACTCAGAGGATTCGAACCCTCAAGACTGCTGACACCAGTTTTCTGAACATAAATCAGAAGTGCGTACACACGCGCGGCCATCGAGGCCAAACAAAATAGGTATTATAAAACTTCTAGCCACTCATCCCTCGACCTCAAAGCACACAAACGAGCGCACGAACGCACCGCGCGTTTGGGCGAGCGTGTGTGCGGGCCACGTACAGGCAAACCTACTTTCCAGTTCCCAGATTTGTCGGACAAGCTCTTGAGTGCTCTGAGACTCTTTTCCCAATCACTCGTAATATTTTTGTAATTGTTCACGTAAAAAAAAGTGATGAACCGTTTTAGAATTTTCACATTGAGTTCGTCAATTCTTTCGCAAAGTTCGCAGGTTATTTACGAAAATACATAAATATCCGATGAATTTTTCTCATATCCGAGACCTAGCTACTAGTTCGTGACTTTTTTACGGATAAATTTTTTCCGTGTACGGCATTATATTAAAATTTCACTTTCAGTCATGTAAAATGAAATAGGGTAATATTTGATGTGAAAATATGAATTAATAATATAAATTCATTATAATTTAATTCGCGATTCAGTAAGAATTAATAAAACTAGATAATAAAGATTACCTAATTTGAAGTAATTTAAAAATTAAACTAAAGATTACATAATTTTTTATTTGAAATTTTCTAACCTTAAAACTTTATATAATTTAATTTTCAATATTTTGAATTTTTGCATGGCCGACTTTTAAAAAATACTATAACATTGTGCGTGCTATGCGCGCACTAATGACCCTTTCTTTAGAAAAAGAACTCGGTTCATTTTCTAACATTTTGTTATAGATTTTACAGAAAATCTTATATTATTTAAGAACGTTGTACATGATTTACAGAAGTTTCCTTATTATAGTGAGAAAATTCCAATGAATTCAATATGAATGACAATTTTTTCCACTTAGTTACAATTCTTTCTTTTGGTGGAAAATTAGTTTTTTTATTGAAAATAATTTTTTTAACTAAAAATTTAAATATATTCCATTTTTCATCACATTTTTTTATAGCCAAGACATCTCTTTGGTTGGAAATTCATTTGTTTGGTTGGAAATTTAACTAATTTGTTAAAAATTTATTTTATTTGTTTAAAAACTTATTTCTCTATCTGAAAATTTAACTTATCTATTTTTTATTGAAAATTTATCTTTTTTAGTTAAAGATTGATCTATTTTGATGAAAGTTTATCTTTTTTGGTAGAAAATTAACCTTTTCAGTTAAAATTTACGTATTTTATTTAATTTCTTTGGTTAAAAAATTGTTTTTTTTTAATTAAAAATTAATTTTTCAAACTGAAAATTTAACTCAATTTCTTATCGAGATTCTTTCTCATACAAATTTATTCTTTTTGGTAAAAAATTAATTTGTTTAGTTGAAAATTCATTTTATTTGGTTAAAAACTTATTTCTCTAACTAAAAATTAAACTATTCCGTACTTTGTTAAAAATGTATGTTTTTTAGTTGAAAATTCATCCATTTAGTTGAAAATTTATTTATTTTTTTTTGGTAGAAAATTAACTTTTTTGGTTGAAGATGCAACTATTGGGTTAAAAATTTCATTAAAAATAAAAAATTTCGATGAAGAATTCATGTATTTTCTTAAAAATTATTCTTTTTTTGGTAGAAAATTAATCTTTTTGAAAAATAAGAATTTTAAATTCGAATAAAATCAAATTCAAAATCCCATTTAACGTATTTTTTTTGTTTTATTTTCAGGAATTCTATACATTAATCTTTTTGGTTGGAATTTTAATTTCTTTAGTTGAAAATTATTTTTTATATTGAAAATTAATTTTTTTAAATAAAAATTTAAAAATTAATTTTTTTAACTAAAAATTTAAATATATTCCATTTTTCACAAAATTTTTTTATAGCCATTAAATCTTTTTGGTTTAAAATTCATTTGTTTGGTTGAAAATTTAACTAATTTGTTAAAAATTTATTTTATTTGTTTAAAAACTTATTTCTCTATCTGAAAATTTAACTTATCTATTTTTTGTTGAAAATTTAGCTTTTTTAGTTAAAGATTGATCTATTTTGTTGAAATTTTGTCTTTTTTGGTAGAAAATTAACCGTTTCAGTTAAAATTTATGTATTTTATTTAAAAATTAATTTTTCAAACTAAAAATTTAACTCAAGTTCTTATCGAGATTCTTTCTCATACAAATTTAATCTTATTGGTGAAAAATTCATTTGATTAGTTGAAAATTCATTTTAATTGGTTAAAAACTTATTTCCCTAAGTAAAAATTAAACTATTATTATTATTATTCTATACTTTCTTAACAATGTATGTTTTTTAGTTGAAAATTCATCCATTTAGTTGAAAATTTATTTATTTTTTTTTTTGTACAAAATTAACTTTTTGGTTGAAGATGCAACTATTGGGTTAAAAATTCCATTAAAAATAAAAAACTTCGATGAAAAATTTGTGTATTTTCTTAAAAATTATTCTTTTTTTGGTAGAAAATTAATCTTTTTAAAATTTAAGAATTTTAAATTAGATTAAAATCAAATTCAAAATCCCATTTAACGTATTTTTTTTGGTTTTATTTTCAGGAATTCTATACATTAATCTTTTTGGTTGGAATTTTCATTCCTTTAGTTGAAAATTATTTTTTATATTGAAAATTAATTTTTTTAAATAAAAATTTAAAAATTAATTTTTTTAACTAAAAATTTTAATATATTCCATTTTTCATCACATTTTTTTATAGCCATTACATCTTTTTGGTTGAAAATTCATTTGTTTGGTTGAAAATTTATTTTATTTGTTTAAAAACTTATTTTTATAACTGAAAATCAAACTGTTCTATTCTTTGTCTAACATGTATTTTTTTAGTTGAAAATTTGATTTTTTTATAGAAAATTCATCTTCTTGGTTGAAAATTCACCTAATCGGTGAAATGTTGTTTTTTTTTGAAGATGCATTATTTTAGTTGAATGTTCATTTCTTTTGTTGAAAATTGAACAAATTTTGTTAAAAATAATTTTTTTTTTTTTTTTGTAAAAAATAATGTTTTCAACGAAAAAGGTAGCTACTTCATTTTTGCTAGAAAATTGATCTTTTTAAGTTGAAAATTCACTTATTTTGTTAAAAACATTTTCTCTTTCATGAGAAATTCAATTATTTATGTAGAAAATTAATATTTTTTTGTTATAAATTCAACATTGTTTTCCATGATTGCGAACCGACGATGAAAGTAAGAAGGAAAGGAAATCATTTAAAATCACATGCTGTCCATGGAGTTAAAAATAAATGTATTTTATTTCACGTAATGAGGACAAGTTTATTTTACGACTTCGCGGGAGAAGGAAAGCTCATGTGTTTGTTTTTGCGGAATATTAATTTTTTTCAGGGAAAAGGGATGTGGAACGAGGAGTGACTGAAACCGGAAACCAGGTCGAGTTTGATCGTTGATCCACCCACGAGCTCTTCCCAAATTTCAGTCACGTTCACAAAGCAACGTCATCATATTGTAGGCTCATATCATCTCTGAAATCTAGCCATGTTTTCAGCTATCGAGACCCAGTTTTTGGGCCCGGGACCCTTTTTATTTGGATTTTTAAGACTTGTGTATACAACACACGTGCTCACTTTTTCAAGTATGCAGCTAGTTATTATAAAAAATGGTATTGCAATTGCAAATGGATACCTAGTTTTAATTAGAAATAAAAATTAATAATAGTAATGAGAATTTGATTTTATTCGTAAATCAACAAAATCCAACACCTTTTTACATAATTACACAATCGACATCAAACTAACATCAGCTAATCATACAACACGGTTTGAAGAAGATACAACAATGGAACAAATCATGGACCAACAAAATCGAAAATCTTCTAATTAAATTCTTACCTGTTCAACATAAAATATCATCAGCTAATCATAGACCACAGTTTGAAGAAGATACAAGAATGGAACAAACCATGGACCAGTATACCAACAAAATCCAACATCTTCCCATTGAATTCTTACCTGGTCAGAATCAAGTAACATCAAGTAATCATAC
>CAKNYM010052676.1:0-18357 GCA_932195095.1 Andricus curvator
ATAATAATTAAATTATATAATAATTATATAATTATGTTATAATATAATATAATATAATACGAAAAAATAGTTGATAAATTCGCCAAAGGAGGCGAAATTCCATGTTTTTTAAAAATGAATTTTAAAACCAAAAAGACGAATTTTCAATAAATAAAAATTTTTCAATCCAAATTTTTCAAACAAAATAGTTTAATCCTCGAGCAAAGAAGATTAATTTTTAATCAAACAGTTGCATTTTTATCCAAAAATACGAAATTTATACTAAAACAGATGAATTTTTCAATGAAGAAGTCAAATTTAAAAAAAAAATATGAATTTTAATCCAAAATAGATTTCAGTTTGACTTTTCAACATGAAAATATGAGTTTTAAATAAGAAGTAAATTTTCTACGAAGATACTTGAATTTTCAACCCGAAACGACGAATTTTCAACAAAACAGTTGAATTTTCAACCAAAAAGGATGACTTTTTCAAAAAATTGTTGAATTTTCAACGAAAAACCTGCAATTTTATCCAAGAAAGACGCAATTTCTACTAAAATAAATGAATTTCTAAACTAAAGAGATCAAATTTCATAAAAATAGTTGAATTTTCATTCAAAAAAGATTTCAGTTGACTTTTCAATACCAAAACATGAATTTTAATCAAAATGTACATTTTCTACGAAAATAGTTGAATTTGCAACCCATAAAAGTGAATTTTCAACCAAAAAGGATGACCTTTTAAAAAACTTATTGAATTTTCAGCCAAAAAGGATGACTTTTTAACAAAATTGTTGAATTTTCAACCAAAAAGGATGATTTTTTCAAAAAATTGTTGAATTTTCAACCAAAAACTTGCATTTTTATCTAAGAAAGACGCAATTTCTACTAAAATAAATGAATTTCTAAACTAAAAAGACAAAATTTCATAAAACTAGTTAAATTTTCATCAAAAAAAGATTTCAGTTGACTTTTTAATACCAAAATATGAATTTTAATCAAAATGTACATTTTCTACGCAAAATAGTTGAATTTGCAACCCAAAAAAGTGAATTCTCAACCAAAAAGGATGACTTGTTAAAAAAATTGTTGAATTTTCAACCAAAAAGGATGACTTTTTAACAAAATTGTTGAATTTTCAACCAAAAAGGATGACTTTTTAACAAAATTGTTGAATTTTCAAACAAATAATAAAATTTATATCTGAAAAGATAATCTTCAGGAGGAAGTAACTGCAAACAAAAATTTCAATATAAATACAAGGCAATTAAATTACTAAGAAGAATACTATATCAGGGTTACCGCAAAACTTCATCTTAAAATTTTTAAAATTTTTCCTTAACCCATTTTTCATTTTCCCCGGCCATTAATATTCAAAGACCTTTTTTAATTATTTAAACAATTTTTATAACCAAATGTGCATTTTGACATGTTATTCATGAATAGGCCTATTTTTTTTAGGAAATCAACTATAAAGCCTTTTCATAAAAAAAAATTCAGAATGTGCATTTGTTTATTAAAATCCTTTATATACTTAACTACTTCTGGCAACTTAAAAAATATGATAGCAAGGAGTCACTGGCAAGTCATTTCTAGTTGTTCCGCAAAAAATTAGGCCCATTAATGAAAAAATGGTAAAAATGTGCATTTGTTTATAATAATTGTTTGAATAATCACCGATTTTTTTTAATTTGAAACATATGGCAGCCAGAAATCTTTGGCATGATATTTCTAGTTAGTTATAAAAATTGATTTATGACCAGTTTTAATGAATTTGAAAGTCTGAAATGGAATAGTATCACTGAAAAGTTGAAAATTTGTTATTTAATGAACATTTTTGCTTTATTCGGTGTAAAATATCCACTAAAATGACGATGTCTTGTGATCCAGAAGTCACGATTAATTTTTTGTAATTGAAAGGTGAAATCATAAGGAATTTGTATATTCTAACTAGACAGAAAATAAAAAGGTGATATATTGACAAAAAATTGAATTTCAAAATTTTTTGGTCAAAATTTAAAAAAAAATCGACAGTACCCTAAAGTTTCATTAAAATCTGTTGCGGGGTTTTGCAAATATCGATAATTCAAAAAAATGTGATCGCAAAATTGTTGAATATTCAACAAAAAAAAATTAATTTTTAATAAAAAAGACAAATGTCAATCAAAACTTAAATAACTAAATTTTGAGTTCAAAAAATTAATGTAAATCTTTAACTGGAATAGTTGAATTTGAAACTAGAAAGATGAATTTTTAAGTAAAATGATGAATCTTCAACCAGAATAGTTGAATTTTTGACCAATGAGATGAATTTTCAACCAAGAAGATTAATTTCTGCCAAAAAATATGAATTTTCAACTTAAAAAGATCATTTTTCAACCAAAGAGCTCATATTTCAAAAAAAAAAAGAATTTTTTATTAAAATGATGAATTTTCAATCAAAATAATTAATTTTCAACAAAAGAGTTTAACTTACAACTAAAATGATGAATATTTAACTGGAATACTTGAATTTGTAAACGAAAAGAAGAATTTTTATGCAAGAAGATTAACTTGCAAAGAACAAGATAATTTTCTACCAGAAAAAAAAGATTTTTAACAAAGTATGTGGATTTTCAACGAAAGAGTTCAATTTTCAATTAAAAAATACAAATTTTCACCCAAATTTTCAACGGAAAATGGACATTCGAATTTTCAGTTAAAGTAAATATTTTTCAACCAAACTGATGAATTTTTAACTAAAATGATGAATGTTCAACTGGAATAGTTGAATTTCATACCAAAAAGATGAATTTTCAACCATAAAGATTAATTTTCTACAAAAAAGGCGAATTTTTCACAAAGTACATACATTTTCAAACAAATAGTTTAATTTCTAAATAAAAAATATCAATTTTCAACCAAATAGTTGAGTTTTTATCCAAAAAAGATATATTTTTAACCAAAAATAGAATAGTTAAATTTTCTGTTAAAAATAGTTAAATTTTTTACTGGAATAGTTAAATCTTTAGTTTAAAAAATTGATTTTCAACAAAGTTTTCAACCAGAGATGAATTTTCAATCAAAATGATTAATCTTCAAACAAAAAAATAATTTTTAACAAAAGAGTTTAACTTTTAACCAAGTAGATAAATTTTTAACTAAAGAAAGATGAATTCCCAACGAACAATGTAACCAAATTTTCTAGCATAATTCAGCAATATTTCATCTTGGAAATAATACTTCTACTTTCAAACTATTTGAAGTACTTTCTTTATCTAAAATTTGGAAGAGGGAACTTTCAAATTGTGACAAATTCTGACTTAGAACAGGGATTCTTTTAAATGCGAATTTTAATTCTTTAAAAAAATTCCCGTTCCATGTCAAAAATATCCTGATAAATCAATTCTATGAAAAAATTTAGAAAATGATTGTGTCTTTATGTTTGGAATATCATCAGTTCAATTATCAAACTCGAGTCAGCGAAAAAAATGAGCAAAAAATTTCAAAAGGTTTTTCTTATGATGGAAAATAATAAAAATTCAATAATAAATTATGATTTAATTAGAGTAAACTGAGATAATCTGAGAAATCTAAGATCTATAAACCGCAAATTAGTAAATAAATCCGCAACCTAATAAACACACTCATATGCCCTGCGACTGTAAATAAATAAGAAATCACTTTTCTAAATTGACAAAAATTATTGAAATAATGAAAACTTGAAATTTTCTGCGACCAGAAATAAATTCCCGGTTTTTAAATTAAATTCCGGGTCATTTCCCGGTTTTTTCCCGGTCAATAAATTTCTTGGTCATTTTCCGGTCAAGTCGCCACCCTGATTCTCAAAATAAATAAAACTGGGAAAATTTGCAAATAATTTGTAGTCTTTTCTAAATTTTGTTACTAACCATAATAAGTACGTCGCCCTCTTTCAGTCTACCATCTTTTGCCGCTACACTGTCTGGATATACAACGGAAATCACAGTTTGATCGCCTTCCGGCTGTAAGCTAAAGCCAAGCCGACTGTTCCATCCTCGAGTCAGCTCAACCATGAAAACCTGGATAGAAAATTGTTTTATTGTTTTATTTTATTATTTATTATTTTTATTATTTTATTTATTTATTTTTATTGTTTTATCCAAAGCAGTGAAAATTTCTTATTCACAAGCTTTAAATTTAAATTAGTACCTCATCTCCTTCTTCACGGGTCGTGGGTAAAGTCTCTTTACCACCTCCACCTCCATTCTGGATGTTTTCAGAAATCGCACTGTCATCTGGAGCAAACATCACACCTTTCCATTTCAGCAGGCCCTTACTTCCACCCGGACCTTCATTCCCAAAGACTTTACCTAATGAAAAAATATTTTAGAATTAAAAAATAGTTTGGAATTAAAAGTATTTTGGAATTAAAAAATATTTTGGAATTGAAATTTTTTAAATTTATTATCAGGGAGTAGATTAGAGCCACTGTAAAGCTAGCTGACGATCGCAGCTCGGATCTCACATACGGATGACCCCGCTTAGACTAGCGCACAGTGGGGAAAAAATTACTTTTTTTGTTCAAAATAACGTACAGCCCACAAATATTGACTGATGTTGACAAAAAAAAATTTGAAAAAGGGGCTGATAAGATTTCTAAGAGAGTTGTCGAGCCTGATTTTTTAATTAGGTTTTCAATTTTTTTATGAATAAACCAGGGTGTCTAGCGTTTCTTCAGAAAAAAATTCCAGAACTTTTCCAGGTTTTCCAGGACAAAAAAATACATTTTTCCAGGTTCTTTTTCACAGTAAAAAAAAATACTTTTCACGTAATATAGTAGAAATTATAGGTCTAGTGGAACTGAAATAGTGCCATATGCGAAATTTCTCATACGCCCCTAAAATCTGATTTTATAGTGAAAAAAAAAACTTTTTTTTGGCATTGTTCATTTTATCAAGGTGAAATATCACGACGCAACGATAGAAAATATTCAAAGTTTCTCTTTTCTTCAGCTTTAAAAACAATTTAATGAAACTTTCAAAATTCAATACTTTTTTGCTGTTTATAATATCAAAGCGAGTTCAGCGCCGTGCGTAATGAGATTTTTTTTAGAATTCGTTGAAATTTCACTGAGTTATCGAATTTTAAGCTAATTTAGGTTTATTTTCAATAAAATAATAAAATTGTCAACAAATAAGTTGATTTTTTAACCAAATTGTTGAGTTTTCTACCTACAAAGATGAATTTTCAACTAAATAATCGAATTTTTTAGAAGACAGTTCAATTCTTAACAAAAAAGGTGAATTTTAAATCCAAAAGGACGAATTTTCTGTCGAAATAGACGAATGTTCAACAAAACAGTTGAATTTTCATGATTTTTTAACAAAATACTTGAAATTACAAAAATGAATTTCCAACCAGATAGTCTTATTTTGAAACAACAAAATATTAAACTTTAACCAAAAATAGTTGAATTTTCAATGCGAAAATTGGAATTTTCGACAAAAAGACGAATTCTCAACGAAAAATTAAATAGTAGGTATTTCAACAACAACAAAAACCGAATTTTCAACGAAATAGTTCAATTTTCAACGAAAGAGTTGAATTAAAAAAAAAACTCAACAAAATAGTTAAATTTGTAAACAAATAGTTCAACTTTTAACCTACAAAAATGAATTCTTAACCAAAACGACGAATTTTCAACAAAGAAAATTAATTTTCTACCAAAAAAGACAAATTTTCAACAAAATAAACCAATTTGCAAACCAATAATTTAATTTTCGACTAAAAACGATTAATTTTCAGTAAAAAAATGTCAACTAAATAGCTGAATTTTGAACCAGAGATGAATTTTCAACTAAAATAATGAATCTGCAATTCTGCAACCAAAGAATAAATGTTTAATAAAGTAAGTCAACTTAAAAAAAAAACAACCAATTTTCTAGAAAACTGTTGAATTTTCAACCCGAAATTATTAAATTTCTATCAAAGAGACGAATTTTCTAATCAAAAAGACGAATTTTCAACAAATAAAGATTTTTCAGCCGAAGAAGGAAAAA
Organism: Andricus curvator; assembly: GCA_932195095.1. Classification (NCBI taxonomy): domain Eukaryota; kingdom Metazoa; phylum Arthropoda; class Insecta; order Hymenoptera; family Cynipidae; genus Andricus; species Andricus curvator. Next base: position 6,002 of record CAKNYM010052676.1, read on the forward strand.
ATGTCAAAGAAATTGTTGAACATTCAAGCCAAAAGACAGCATTTTCAACCCAAAAATACAAATTTTCAACAAAAAAGTTCATTTTGAACCAACAAATTGCAGTTTTAATCAAAAGAGAGAGAATTTTCACCAATAGGATTAGTTTTCTACCAATAAAAGACCAATTTTTGACTTAAAAAGATTAAATTTCAGCAACAAAAAAATGGGAAAGTTATATTTGTAGGTCAAAAAATAAATTTTAAATGAAAAAAAAGAATTTTCAGAAAAATATTTAAATTTTCAATCAAAGAGATCAACCCTCAAACAAACAAATTTTTAACAAAGTGGTTCAAGTTTTACCCAAGTAATTGAATTTTCAATTTTAAAAATATCAATTTTCAGCCAAATATAAAATAGTTACGTTTTAGTTTAAAAAATTATTTTTCAACCAAAAAAGGCATTTTTAACCAAAAAGATGAATTTTCTACCAAAAAATATGAATTCTCAACAAATAATGTAATAGTAGATATTTGAAATAAAAAGTATGACTTTTTAATAAAAATTGTTGAATTTGCAACCAAATAATAAAATTCTTCACTGAAATTAATCGTCAGGATAAAACAACTGTAAGAAAAGAAATAAAAATACAAGGCAAATAAATTACTAATTAAAATAATTACTAGTCTCAAACTTCATTTTCAAAATTTTCTAACTTTAGCCTGACCAATTTTTTATTTGCTCTAACCATTAACATACAAATACCATTTCGATTGTAGCTTTATGTTCATTTAGTAGAATTCAAGTGAATAAAAAAATTTCAAGGGAATTCCAAAGAATTTTAAAGAATTCAGGGTAAATTTATAAGAATTCAGGGCGAATTCCAAAAAATAATTTAAAATCTCTTGAAATCTTGAAAACCCTACTAATTTATAAACAAAAAGTGAGTAATGACTGCAAAACAATTTAAAAGAATTTAAATGAATTGAAAATAATTCAAAAAAAACAAAAAAAAAAAATGCCATCGACTTCAGTAAAGTTAGAGTGAATTTAGAGGAATTTAAGGGAAATAAGAAGAATTCAATGAAATTCATGAAAAAACAAGCTGAATTTAAAAAGCAATCAAGTGAATTGGAAACAACTAACAAATATGAAACAGATCATTGAATTGAGTTCAGAAAAATTAAAAGGGCATTCAAAAGAATTTGCTGAAATGCCTACGAATTTAAGGTGAGTTTAAAAGACTTCAAGATGAATTAAACAAAAACTTTTTAGGAATCCATTGAATTGAGTAAAATTGAGTGAATTTAGAAGAATTCTAAAGAGTTTAAAAGAATTCAGGATCAATTAATAAGAATTCAGGGCGAATTCCAAATAAATTGCAAAAAATATTTGAAAATCTCTTCAAATGTTTGAAACCCTACGAAAATCCTTACTTCGTGTGAATAAATTCTTTGAAATCCATTAAAATATTAAAATCCCTTAAAATTATTAAAACCCTTGGAAATCCCTTGAAATTATTCAAGTCTGTTGAAAATGCCTTGGAATCTTAAAATACCCGAAAATATTTCAAAGTCTTTGAAATCCCTTTAAACTATTGAAATAAATAAAAAAATTCTGGGAATATTTCAAAATTTCCTAAAATATTTCAAACCATTTGATATCTTTTGAAATCCCTTGAAACTATTTAAAGCCCTTGAAAACGCCTGGGAATATTTTACAATACCCTCAAATATTTCAAATCCTTTGAAGTCCCATTAAATTACCGAAATCAATTGAAAATTTCTTTGTAATCTTTTAAAATAATCTAAAATATTTCAAATCCTTTAAAATCTTTTGAAATCCTTTACAATTTTGTAAAGTTCTTGAAAATGCCAAGGTATTTGAAAAAATATTTCAAATCCATTGATCATTTTATGAATTGATCCTTAGGATAAATGAAATAAAAACTATACAAATTTAAAAAATCCATTGTATTCAGAATTAAAAGAATTCAGGATAAATTAATAAGAATTCAGGGTGAATTCCAAAAATAATTTCAAATCTTTGAAAACCTAAAAAATACAACACTTCTCATAAATAAATTCTTTGAAATCCGCTAGAATATTATAAAATCCCGTGAAATTTTATGACGATATTATCTGAAATACTGGAAAATGTAGTAAAATACATTGAGAGCTATGAAATCCTTTAAAATCATTCAAATGCTCGGAAATCTAATAAAATCCTGTAAAATCTTTTGAAATATCTTAAAACCTTATAGATACTGTAAAATCGTTTCATATCTTCCGAAATTCTAGAAAATTCTTTATTCTAAAATAATGCGATCGCTTTGAAATCCCTTCAAATTATTGAAATCAATAACGAATTTCTTAGAATCTTTTAAGATTCCCTAAAATATTTAAAACCCTTTGCAATCCTACAAAACACCTCTCTTCTCTCTTCTCTTCTTTAAAATCCACTGAAATATTATAAAATCCCGTGAAATCTTTTAAAATAAAATTTATTTTAAATCTTTGAAATCCCTGCGAATTACTGAAATTAATTAATAATTCCTTAGAATCTTTTAAAATTCCCTAAAATATTTCAAATTAAAAGCTCTTGAAAATGCCTTAGAAGATTTAAAAATAACGTAAAATCTTAAAAATCCTTTCAAATTGTTGACATCAACTGAAAATTTATAGGAATCTTTAAAAATACCCTGAAATATTTCAAAAGAATTCAAAACACTTAAGAAATATGTTCTGGATTGAATAGTGATTAACCCATGAGTTAATTTATTGAAAGGAAAGTGACATAAAGTACAATAGGAGATATTGATGTGAGGCCTGTATTATACAATTAACAAAAAAAAAATTTATAAACAAATTAATTGTTGAACAAAATTTTTCTACGAATTTTCCATAATTATACGTTTTTTGAGGTTATATTGCAAGAAATTTGAATGGAAACAATATTATATCTAAACAAATTTCTCTCAAGATTGTAATTGTTTATATTATAAACAAATTTAATGAACAAATGCAATAATTAGGAATTTTTCGATAGAAAAATTCATTTTTTTCGCTGTCAATTTTTTTAATTAGGAAGTTTATGATAATTTTAGCAAAATTCATAATTTGTTGATTAATCTCATGATTTTTTGAAACAAATTTAATAAACAAATGCATTATTCGGGCATTTGTCGGCAGAAAAATTCGTTTTTTTAAATGCCAGTCATTTCAGTTGGGAACTTCATGACAATTTCGGCAATATTCATAATGATTTAATAAATTTTATGATTTTTGTAACAAATTTAATAAAAAAATGCATTACTCAGGCATTTGTCGACAGAAAAATTCGTTTTTTTGGATGTCAACTTTTTAAATTGGGAACTTCATGATGTTTTCAGCAAAATTCATAACTTTATGATCAATTTTATGATTTTCTTAAACAAATTTAATAAACAAATGCATTATTGGGGCATCTGTCGCCGGAAAAATTCTTTTTTTTCGATGTCAGACTTTTTAATTGGGATCTTCACAATAAATTCAGCAACATTCATGATGAGTTGATAAATTTTATAATTTTTATTAACAAATTTAACCAAAAAAAATGCATTATTCGAGCATATGTGTGACGGAAAAATTGTTTTTTTTTTCGATGCCAGTCTTTTTAATTGGGAACTTCATGATAATTTCAGCAAAATTCATAACTTTTTGATAAATTTTATGATTTTTTAAAACAAATTTAATGAACAAATGCATTAATCAGGCATTTGTCGACAGAAAAATTCGTTTTTTTCGATGTCATCTTTTTAAATTGGGAACTTCATCATAAATTCAGCAACATTCATGATTAGCTGATAAATTTTATGATTTTTTGAAACAAATTTAATAAACAAATGCATATGTTTATTAAAATTGTTTTTAAAAAAATATGAAATTCATCAACCAATTATAAATGTTGCTGAAATCATCATGAAGTTCCCAATTAAAAAGACTGACATCGACAAAAAAACCTAATTTTTCCGTCCACTGATGCCCGAATAACACATTTGGTTTAAAAAATCATAAAATTTATCAACTCATCATGAATGTTACTGAATTTATTATGAAGTTCCTAATTAAAAAGTCTGACATCGAAAAAAAAAAGAATTTTTCCGTCGACAGATGCCCCAATAATGCATTTTTTTATTAAATTTGTTTTAAAAAATCATAAAATTGGTGAAAAAATTATGAATTTCGCTGAAGTTCTCATGAAGTTCCTACTTAAAAAATTTGACAAGGAAAAAACGAATTTTTCTGTCGACAAATGCCTGATTAATGCATTTGTTTATTAAATTTGTTTAAAAAATCATAAAATTTATCAACTTATTATGAAATAATTTAAATAACTTATCTTGAAATCTTTTGAAAACTTTTAAACCTTTCAAACTTTTTTAAAATGCTTTGTAATCTCCTGAAAGCTCATGAAATATCTTAAAAGAATTTTAAGTACATACTTTACAAAATTATCAACAAATTTTGAAATCTGCCATAATCAATTGCAAATTTTCGAAAGCACGTGGCTTCAGAAGTTCTCAAAACTGAAAAATTTGTGACTAAAAAATGTGATTTTTTTTTAATTTGTGATTTCAAAATTGGACAAATTCATAAGAAAGTAGTTTAAATTGCATCATTTTTCATTCAAAGCGTTCAAATTTGAAAAATTTTATGTTCAACTGAAGAATCTCGAAATTAAATTAATTCATATTGAAATTGCGAAAATAGGACAATTTCAAAATGTTCAAAATTGAATAATTTCAGATTACAATTTGGAAAACTAGATCATTCAAGAATCAAAGGAATTAAAATTGTATTACTTCTAATTAAAAGCGTTTAAAATTAAAAACTTTTGAATTTAAATTATTTTTAATTCGAAGCGGTTAAAATTTGACAATTTAAATTTGAAAACTAAATTGAATGCTTTAAAGTTAAAGCTTCTGGAACTCGAGAATTTTTCATTATTATTATATACAAAATTATTATTCAATATTAAAATTGATTAGAACAATTTTTTTATATAAAAAAAATTCACCGCCATTTTAACAATTCAAAATGGAAAAATTTTCAATTATAAACCTTTAAATTGAATTATTCAAAAAGAGGTTCAAAATGAAGTAATTTTAAATGGGAAAAATTAAAAATTTCTACTACGGAGCGTTGAAAATTAAACGAATCCGAACTTCACTTAAAATTGAAAAAATGTTTAGTTAACAAGATTTGTGATAGGAAAACTTTTTTATACTCAAACCCTTCAAAATTCCAATTATGCTACGTAAATTTAAATCGTTGAAAATTCACAACTCTAAATGGAAATGCCCCTATTTTCATTTTAAACAACACAGTTTTTTATCTTTTTAATTTAAAATCTTTTTATTTTTAACATTTTATTTAGAATTATTATTCATTCTTGAAATGCAATTTTAAATGATTCTTTTTTTTTAATCTTCAACCAAAAATCGGACAATTTTAAGACATTAAATTAAAAATTAACACAACAAATAATACAAAAGAAGATCGCTATGATTCCAATTTTTTAAATTGTGCAATTTTAAGCACTTCAATTCGAAATTGTTTTTTTTGCAAGTTTAGTTTGAAACTTTCAATATTTTGGAACATTTTTTAATTTAAAAAAAGTCAATTTCCAATGCCTAGTTCTACAATCTTCTCATTTTTAAGGCTTGAATTTAATAAATTATTTTCTTAATTTTTCATTCTTTTGAATTTATTCTAGAGGCATTTAATTCAAAATTGTTTAGTTACAAATCCTTTAAACTGAAAATTCCGCAGCTTTCAAGTTATTCAATTTGATATTCTACGATTTCGAATAATTAAAAAAGCCAGACAACTTTGTACGTTTCAAATTGAAACCAAAAAATTTAGAATACTTAAATATTAAATTATTTAATTTAAAACATACTAAAATTGAAATCAAATAATTTAGTATATTTAAATATAAAATTATTAAATATAAAACTGACTGAATTTCAATATGAAATTAGGCTATTTTGAAAGATTTAATAGTGAAATTGTCTGGAGGATTCCAATGTAATTTTTAATTTTAATTTTTGAACAAATTTTTAATTTTTAATTGTTGAATCATTAAGGCTATCAATTAAAGATTATTGTACAATATTAGCAGTCAAATTCTCAATACAAATCTAAAATATTTCTGGGTGGCCTCTAAAAACAAACAAATTCTGGTAATTTCCCGGTTATCAAACATTTTAATGGCGATTTAATGATGCTTATGGTCAACATAAAGAGAATGAATAACCTCATCGTAACTGTTGTGAAAAGAACATTTTTTTAATTGTTATTAAAAAAATGATAAATCATTGAAGATAGTAATATCCGCTCGAAACCTACTAAATGCTTATTTTTACGAATAAATAATAAAATGTTGATTTTTTAACCTGATGGTAGTTTGGAAAAAAAATGTAAGCTTTTTTCTTTCATTAAAAAAAGAACCCTTAATTCAGAAATAGTCAAATTTGTTTTTTACTTTCTTTGCTTTTGAAGCAAAGAATCTTTAGTTTCAATGCCTCAAAAATTAAACTGTTTTACAATTGCGCATTCAAAAATATTAATTGATATTATAGAACTTTCAAAGATGATAAATATAATAATTAAGTATCATATGTATCAAATGGCATTCAAAGTGATTGGATCGATTCTAAAAAAATGTGATTTCTGTCCAAAAAAAAGTCGCTGTTATCTTCACTGTTAAAAATTAAAGAATTTTAAATATTGTAAATCTTTAAAGACAAATTATTCTAAAAATTTTGAAAATAAGATGCTTTTCAATTGGAAGCTTTTAACTCTATTCAATTCAAACTTGAAGCTTTAAAAATTAAACAATTCCCTACTTTGTTTAAAAATTAAAGCATGATTATATCAGGATTTTGAAACTAAGTCGTCAAAAATGATATATTTTCAAATTGCGCATCATGATATTTAAAATTCAATCATTTTTAATCTAATAACTTGAAAATCAAGGGAAACAACTTTATGTGGAAGACAATTTTATAATTAATCAGGCCTCACAGTCCCTATGGGATAAAATATAGGGATCAAAGGGTACTTTTTGTCACGCTTATAGGGTACTTTTTTCACGCTCAAAGGGTTAAAAAATCAAGTTAAATTCAAAAGAATCTAAATTAACATAAAACAATGTTTAAATAAAAAAAAATCCATTGTTTTCCGTAAAATTTGAATGAATTTATGGGAATTTAAGTTAAATGTGAAGAATTCGATGAAATTCATAAAAATTCAAGGTGAAATTGAAAGAATTCAAATGAATTGAAAACAATTTAAAAATACGAAAAAACTTCATTGAATTCAGTAACTTTGAAATAAGCTTAGAAAAATTCAAGGGAATTCCAAAGAATATGATGAAATGGCTGAGAATTCTAGGTGAGGTTAAAATACTTTAGGATCAATTAAATAAAAACTTTTGAAAATTAAAAAAAAATCCATTGAATTAAGTTGAATTGAATCAATTTAGTAGAATTCAAGTGAACTAAAAAATTTCAAGAGAATTCCAAAGAATTTAAAAGAATTCAGGGTGAATTCCAAAAAATAATTTCAAATCTCTTCAAATCATGAAAACCCTAATAATTTATAACCAAAAAAGTGACTAATGACTGCAAACCAATTTAAAAGAATTCAAATGAATTGGAAATAATTGTAAAAATCGAAAAAATTCCATTGATTTCAGTAGAATTTGAGCGAATTTAGTGGAATTTAAGGGAAATGAGAAGAATTTGATGAAATTCATAAAAAAATCAAGCTGAATATAGAAAGCAATCAAGTGAATTCAAAACAATTCAAAAATATGAAAAAATTCATTGAATTGAGTAAGTTTGAAATGTTTGACACATTACGAAATTCTTCACTTCGTGTGAATACATTCTTTGAAATCCGTTAAAATATTAAAATCCCTTAAAATTATTAAAACTTTGGAAACCCCTTGAAATTATTTAAATCTCTTGAAAATGCCTTGGAATCTTAAAATACCCTAAAATATTTCAAAGTCTTTGAAATCCCTTCAAACTATTAAAATAAATAACAAATTTCTGGGAATTATGAGTTTTAAACAAAATAAGTGAATTTTTAACTGAAAAATATAAATTTTCAACCAAAAATAGAACAGTTTAATTTTAAGTTAGAGAAATAAGTTTTTAACGAAATAAAATAAATTTCCAACGAAATAGTTAAATTTTCAACCAAACAGATGAATTTTCAAATAAAAGGATGAAATGTCCATAAAAAAAGTTTCGACGAAAAATTGAAGTTAAAAAAATTAATTTTCAATAAAAAGAAATAATTTTCAAGCAAAGAAATGAAATTTCAACCAAAAAAATTAATTAATTTTAAAGAAAATATTTTAATTTTCATGGAGTTATCAACCTAATGATTGAATTTTCAACCAAAAAGGTTATATTGCTACCAAAAAAAGACAAATTTTCTACAAAATAGATGAATTTTCAACTAAAAAGGAGGATTTTTCAACCAAAAAGATTAAATTTCTATGAAAAAAAAAATGTCGACGAAAAAGGGAATAGTTACATTTTTAGTAAAAAAAAAAATTAATTTTCAATAGAAAAAAAAATATTTTTCTTCCAAAAAAGAATAATTTTAACAAAATACATGGATTTTCAACCAAATATTTTAATTTTTAATGAACTTTTCATATAAAAAAGATCATTTTTCAACAAAAAATAGAATAATTTAATTTTCAGTTAGAGAAATAACTTCTTAAGGCCATGTGACGAGTGGGTCACGTGACCGGATTCCTACCTTACCGACACTTTTTTTCAAAATCAACTTACGTTCACACGAAACGCGATATCGAGTTGAAAATTTGGGATAATAAATAAGAAGCGCTAAGAAAGGCGGCTCTGGTCCTAAAATTTTATAATTATGAAAAAAGTTATCAACATAATGATTGAATTTTCAACCAAAAAAGTTATATTGCTACCAAAAAAAAGACAAATTTTCTACAAAATAGATGAATTTTCAACTAAAAAGGAGGATTTTTCAACCAAAAAGATTAAATGTCTATGAAAAAAAATGTCGACGAAAAAGGGAATAGTTACATTTTTAGTTAAAAAAAAAATTAATTTTCAATAGAAAAAAAATATTTTTCTACCAAAAAAGAATAATTTTAACAAAATACATGGATTTTCAACCAAATATTTTAATTTTTAATGAAATTTTCAAATACAAAATATCATTTCTCAACAAAAAATAGAATAATTTAATTTTCAGTTAGTGAAATCAGTTTTTAACCAAATAAAATAAATTTCCAACGAAATAGTTCAATTTTCCACCAAATACATGAATTTTCAAAAAAAAGATTAAAATTTCGACGAAAAATTGAATAGTTAAAAAAATTAATTTTCAATTTTAAAAAACTAATTTTCAAGCAAAGAAATGAAATTTCAACCAAAAAAGAATAATTTTAAAATACGTGAATTTTAAACAAAATATGTGAATTTTAAGCAAAATACGTGAATTTTACACAATATATTTTAATTTTTAAAGGACTTTTCAAACTAATAATTGAATTTTCAACCAAAAAGGTTATATTGCTACCAAAAAATGACAAAATTTGAACAAAATAGATGAATTTCCAACTAAAAAAGATAAATTTTCAACAAAAAATAGAATAATTTAATTTTCAGACGAAATAGTTAATTTTTTAACCAAACGAATGAATTTTATGTCAAAAAGATTAAATGTCTAAAAAAAAATCGACAAAAAATGTAGCTAAATTTTTAGTTAAAAAAATTAATTTTTAATAAAAGAAAAATTAATTTTCAATAACAAACTAATTTTCTAGAAAAAAAAAGAATAATTTTTAGCAAAATACATGAATTTTCAAGCAAATATTTTAATTTTTAACCTAATAGTTGAATATCCAACCAAAAAGGTGAATTAGTCACCAAGAAGATTAATATTCTACCACAAAAGACAAAGCTTAAACAAAATACAGAAGTTTTCAAACAAATAGTTGAATTTTCAACTGAAGAAGATCAATGTTCAAACAAACCTGATATAGTTAAATTCTCAGTTGAAAAATTTTTTGTTAAATAAAAAAAAACGAATTAAACCTAAATTGAACCAAAAAGATTAATTTTCTACCAAAAAATATTAATTTGTAATAAAATACATGAATTTTCAACCAAATAGTTGAATTTTTAAGTGCAGAAGATGAATTTTTAACAAAACATAGAATAGTTAAATTTTCAATTCAAAAATAATTTTAAAAATGTTACAAAATCGTTCAATTGTAACAAAGTAGTTCCACTTAGTAGATTTTATTCTAAATAAAGGGTAATTAGTGCGCAATGTTCTAATCTTTTAAAATTCCCTAAAATATTTAAAAATAAAAGCTCTCGAAAATGCCTTAGAAGTTTAAAAAATAGTTTAAAATCTTAAAAATTCTTTCAGATTGTTAAGATCTATTAAAAAATTATCGGAATCTTTAAAAATACCCTGAAATATTTCAAAAGAATTCAAGACACTTCAAAAATATGTCCTGAATTGAATAGTGATTAACCCATGAGTTAATTTATTGAAAGAAAAGTGACATAGGGTACGATAGGGACCAAATCTTGAAAATAGGGTACTTTAGGGACCTTAACTGGATATAGGGTACAATAGGGGATATAGGGACCGGTCTGTGAGGCCTGAATTAATTTAAGGGTATTTACCATTATCATCTGAGAGGATAACAAAATATTTAAGAACGGCACAGAAAACTAGCTGCCCCTAATGGAAAAATAATTATTGCATGATTGTACAGCATTTTAAAAAACTGAACACTGACCTGGGATGTCCTGATCACTGGAATGAGTGATCTTGCTTTTGGCAACAGTTTCCTTGGAACTAGAAGTTGGATTCGCACTCTGATAGGCAGGATTCTTATGACTGAAGGTGGCATCATTGTTGGTGCAAGAAACTGGTGGCATAGATGCTGGTTCAGAGGGTAGATTACCATCCAGTTCATCACTCGATAACGTGTTCGAGTGTCCAAAACTCGAAGAATTTTCTGCACAGGCTGTTTCACTCTGTTTGGAATCAGGTTTAATGCTGAATTGGAAATTAGGTTTGTCTTGTGGAGCAGAAAGGTTGAGGAAACTCGGTCGAGCTGCCTTGGATGAATCGTAAGAATCGGCATCGTAGAGAGATGGGGGATCTATGATATCATCTGCTGGAGTATCTGGTTGAGAATTCGTTATCTGTGTTCTAATCGAACATTGATCCGATTCGGAAGTCTCCTCTTGACTGAAGGTCGAAGCCAGAGATGACTCGCTCCTTCTTCCAGTTCCTAAAAAGGGAAATCATTGAGTTATGTAGATTATTCATGGGCAAAAGAATCCTTAGAATAACGTAGGATATTAGAGGCTTCTGTTTTGTGGAACTAAAGAGAAATATGAGTAGATGATTTAAAATTATAGATACCGTGATCAAACTCAGTACTGGGAGTTCGTGGAGCAGGTCTTCGAAGTTTCCTTGGCGAGTTACAAGATCCTGATGTGGATCGATTGGAATCGTTCGAACCATTATAAGTTCCCGGAGATAATTTTCGCACCGCCAAATCACAGAGCATATCAACAGCCTCTTGTCTGAAATTGAAGATTTGATTTTTGAAAAAGTTCAGAGAGTTTGTTCTTGAAGTATAAGAAGATTATCCAATTTTGTCTTGATTGTTAGTCGAAGTCCCCATGGGATAAAATATAGGGATCAAAGGGTATTTTTTGTCACGCTTATAGGGTACTTTTTCACACTTAAAAGGTTACAAATTCAAAAGAATCCAAATTGATTTTTAAAAAATTTTTAATCAAAAAAATTCCATTGTTTTCCGTGAAATTTGAATGAATTTAGGGGGATTTAAGGTAAATGTGAATAATTCGATGAAATTCATAGAAATTCAAGGTGAATTTGAAAAAATTCAAATGAATTGAAAACAATTTCAAAATACGAAAAAACTTCATTGAATTCAGTAACTTTGAAATAAGCTTAGAAAAATTCAAGGGAATTCCAAAGTATATGATGAAATGGCTAAGAATTCTAGGCGAGGTTAAAATACTTCAGGATCAGTTAACAGGGTGGCGATTTGGCGGAAGATTTCAAATTCCCGGTCAAGTTTTTCAATTTTCCCGGTCAACTCAAAGTAACATATTTATATTTGCCGCAAAACGCAAACATTTATTTTAATTCATGACGTTCGTTCTAAACATCTTTTAACACAACAGAGCAAAACGTTGCAAAATAAATGAATTTTGAAAAAAAAAAAAAAAAAAAATTCCACTCAAAAATATAAATTTTTTACAAAAAAATGGAATA
>CAKNYM010052676.1:18457-33097 GCA_932195095.1 Andricus curvator
AACTAAAATGATGAATATTTAACTGGAACACTCGAATTTTCAACCAAAAAGACGAATTTTTAAAGAAGATTACATTTTAAATAAAAAGATTAATTTTCTACCCAAAAATACAATTTTTCAACCAAATACATTAACTTTTAAAGAAAGGTTTGAAGTTTTAATAAAAGAAGACAAATTTTGAACCAAATAGTTAAATTTTGAACTGAAAAAATAATAATTTTCAATCGAAAATGGAATAGTAACATTTTTAGTTTAAAAAATTATTTGTAAACCAAACATAAGAGTTTTCAACTAAAACAATGAATCTTTAACTGAAATAGTTCAATTTTCAAACCAAAAAATTAATTTTTACTAAAAAAAGATAAATTGTCAACCAAAACTTTAATAATTAAATTTCAAGTTAAAAAAATTAATGTTTAACCAAACAGATGAATTTTCAACAACAGCTATGGAATTTTCAATTGGAATAAGTTAAATTTTCAGTTTAAAAAATTAGTTTCAACAAAAAAAACTAACTTTTAACAACAACAAAAACTAACTTTCAAAATAATAGTTACATTTTCAAAAAAAGTGATGAATTTTCAAATACAATTGTAAATATTTAACTGCAATAGTTGAATTTCAAACCAGAAAGATGAATTTTTAACTGAAATGATGAATCATTAACTAGAATAATTGAATTTTTGACCAAAAAGGTTCATTTTCAACCAAAAACATTAACTTCTACCAAAAAAGACGAATTTTCAACTAACAAAGATAATTTTTCAACCAAAAATTGAATAATCAAATTTTTCGTCAAAAATGAATGTTCAACCAAAGACATGAATTTTGAACTAAAATTATGAAATATTCAACTGGATTAATAGTTACATTTTCAGTTAAAAAAAAAATAATTTTCAACCAAAAAACATCCAAAGAAAAAACAAATTTTCAATCAAACAGCTCATTTTTCAACTAAAGAAATGAATTTTTAATTAAAACGATGGATTTTCAACTGAACAAAAATTAATTTTTAACAAAAGAGCTTAACGTTCAACCAAATAATTTTATTTCAAACCTAAAAGATGTATTTTCAACTAAAATAATAAATATTTGACTCGAATACTTGAATTTTTAACCGAAAAGAAGAATTTTTAAACAAGAAGATTAAGTTTCAAAGAAAAATAAGATAATTTTTTACCAACAAAAAAATCGATTTTTTTACAAAATACATGAATTTTCATCGGAATAGTTAAATTTTCAATTAAAAAGACAAATTTTTATCCAAATTGTGGAAGTCCGAACCTGAAAATTTTAATTTTCAACTCAGAATGGAACAGTTAAATTTTCGTGGCTTCCGTTTCCGGTACCGATCGAATTTTTGGTGATTTTTGTGGTGCTAACTTTTTGGCTTTGGTGAAGGGAAGGAGGGAGTGTGAGAGGAGAAAGGGCGGTGAGTGGAGTGTTTAAGGGCTAAGGAATAAGTGAGAGTGAAGGGGTTGGTAGAAGGGTGGTGAATGATATATAATTGTCAAAAGTGGAAGAGAAGGATTTTGAGGTTAGGAACGGTTGTGAAAAGTGGTGTGTTTTAACGCGGGGTGAGGGACAGGTGAGCATGAGGGTTGGATGAATGAGAAGAGACAGTTTTTTAAGAGTAGTGAGTTGTAGTGTGAGAGATTTTCAGTGATTTTTTTAGAGTGGTGGCTTCAGATCTAGATTGGACGATTTGGATGGGGGATTGAAAGCGAGGGAAAAGAAAACGTGACGTAGGAAAGAATACGCGGCAGAATGCTGGTTACACGAAGTCCAGAAAGGACAGAGAGAGGGCAGCAGGAGACGGATACAGAGAGAGGGTCGAGAATTAGCAGCGAATGTAGGCAAGAGAATGAGGCGAGCGCGAACATCGAAGGTAGCATTGGCAGCAATGAGAGTAGTGTTGAGGCAGAGGTATTCGTAAAGCTCGATAAGGGTGGGGGGGAAGAGACGGTAGCAAGCAAACGAGGCAGACCGACGAACCTGCAAAGACTACAAAGAGCGCACAGTTTAAACAGTACGAACGCGAAGGGCTTTTTTGATAAGTGGCGACAACCAGCGACCACGAGTAGCGATGGGGAGCAGTCGGAGGATAATAAAAGGGTTAGAGACCAGTCAGATGAGGAAGGGGAAAATGAGAAAGCGCTCAAGAAGATCAGGCAGAGAACACCACCTGAAAGGAGGTCAGGGGGGAGTAGTTTAGAAGGCCTCGAGAAACTCATCAGAGGCCTCAGAGAGGAAACCTGCAAAGGTTTTGACAGAGCGAGGACGCATAGGGAAGAAGTCAGGGAAGAAGTGAAAAAAATGAGAAAGAAATGGGAGGAGTGGGATGCTCTGTGGAAGGCCGAGAAAGAGGAGGTGTTTAGGAAACTGGATAGTATAGAGAGTAAACAGATAGAGAGTGAGAAAGAAAGGAGAGCTGAAATGAGTTTGCTTGAGGAGAGGGTCAGGAAACTAGAATGCGAGAGTGAAAAGAAGGAAGAGGTGGGATTGGGAGACGTAGTCAAGGGGGATGATAAGAAACTGCAGGAAGAAAATGAGAGAATGCGCATACGGCTGAATGAAATAGAAGTAAGACTAGAAGGAGAAGAGAAAATGAAAAGAAAGCGAAACATAGTAATTAAAGGAATGACAGTAGAAAGCGACTCGGGAAAGGAAGAAGTGGAGAAGCTGATGAATGATATTGGGGCTCAGGTGAGAGTGGAGGCAGTGAAGGTACTGGGGAGAAAGACAGAAGGGAAAACAGGTGTGCTCATAGTGAAAGTGGGAAGCGAGGAGGAGAAGAGAGAAATTATGGAACGGAAAAGGGTACTAAAGGGTAGGAATGAAAGAATTGAAGAGGACCTGACATGGAGAGACAGAAAGAGGAAGTGGATGATCGAACGGAGAGCATGGATAGAGAGGAGGAACGGGGGTAATGTTTGGATGGGAAAAGACAGGTTGTGGGTGAATGGGATGAAGTGGATCTGGGACGAAGAGAGAGAAGAGCTGAGAGCAGAGGGATCGATACTTGAGAGAAGGGTAAACGAAGGTAATGAGAGTAGGAGAGGCGGGGCGGGGTTTCCACCAGAGAAGAAAAACTGAGCACGGGAAGGAGGAGGGGGAAGGACAAAAAGAGAGGAGTGAGTGTGGCTTTCTGGAATGTGTCAGGGCTAAAAAACAAGAACGAGGGGTTCTGGGAGGCTATTGGAAAATGGGACGTGGTAATGCTGAGTGAAACGTGGGTGGATGAAAAGGATTGGAAGGGCTTGAAACGAAAGTTGCCGAAGGGTTATGTATGGACAATGCAAGAAGCGAGAAAAGAACATGAGAAGGGAAGAGCGATGGGAGGCATGGTGTCAGGGGTTAAGAAGGAGCTGATGAGAAATGAAAGAGTGGAAGAGCGAGAAGAAAAGCTGGAAGGCGTTATGGTGAGAAGAATAAAGGTAGGAAAAGAGAAGGTGGCGATCGTTTGTGTGTATAGAAGGAGAGGAGAAGAGGAAGGATGGAGAGTATTAAGGGAATGGATGGAGGAAAGGAATGAAGAGTTGGTCTTGATAGGAGGAGACTTGAACGCGTGGACAGGAGAGTTAGGTGGGGAGATATGGGATGAAGAAAGCGAAACTTTTCGAAGAAATTCCAAGCACAGGGAGATAGATCTGGAGGGTAAAACTCTTTTGAACTTATTAGGAGAGGAGGGGTGGTTTATCTGCAATGGAAATATAAGGGGAGATGAAGAAGGAGAATTGACTTTTATAGGGAAAGGGGAGACAGTGATTGATTACATTCTAGCAGAAGAAAGAATAAGGAAGAGAATGGATAAAATGGAAGTAGGTAATGAAATAGGCTCAGAACACTTCCCGCTAATAGCGACATTGAAATGCTCAGGATGGAAGCGGCATAGCGAAAAAAGGGTAAGAACTGGCGAAAGGAAAGTAAAAATGGGTAGATGGGGAGAGGATAAATTGAGAGAATTTAAAGAAAGAATGGAGAACGAGGAGATTAGAGGAATGGAAGGGGAAGACGTGGACACGCGCCTTGAAAAGATAAAAGAACTAACCGAGAGGATAAAAGAAGAGGTAAGGCCAAGAGAAGAGGAGGGAATAAAGAGGGGATGGTGGGACGCAAAATGTAAGGAGAGTAAAGATAGAATGAAGGAAAATGTAAAAAAGTGGAGAAAAGGGGAGATAGGGAAACAGGAATATAATAGGAGAAAGAGAGAACATGAAAGATTGTTAAGTGATAAAAGGCAGTTGGAGAAAAGTAGGTATATGGAAGAGGTGGAAAAATCAATCAGGGAAGGGAGGGAATGGGATGTGATCAATAGGGAAAGAGAAGGAAGGAAGGGCATCAATGAGGAAATCGAGATGGATGAGTGGACCCAGTACTTTAAGCGACTGTTGGGAGGAGTGGAAAATAAGGTGTTGGGGGAAAAGAGGAAATTAATAGAAGGGGAAGATGATAGCAATAATGGGATAAGTAGGGAGGAATTTAATAGAGCGATAGGGAGGCTCAAAAGAAACAAGGCAACAGGTGAGGACGATATTGAGAACGAGGCTTTGAGTTTTGGAGGAGAAGGGATGAGAAAGGAATTGTGGGAGGTATGCAAAAAGGTTTGGAGAGGAGAGGGATGGCCTAAGGAATGGAGGACAGGGTTAGTGGTGCCGATAATTAAGAAAGGAGAGGGCAAGAAGGTGGAGGAGTATAGGGGAATCACACTTATGTCGGTGGGCTACAAAATATATACGGAGATTCTCAGAAAGAGATTAGAAACGGAGGTGGACGAGAAAGGGATTATTCCACACAATCAGACGGGCTTCAGGAAAGGGATGGGAACAGTAGACAAAATCTACGTACTGAATTATCTTGTGAATAGGAATTTAGGGAGGAAGAAAGGGAAATTAGTGGCCTTATTTGTAGACTTTAAAGCGGCATTTGACTCGGTAAACAGGAAGGTGTTATGGCAGGTGATGAAAGAGAAGGGGGTGGACGAAGAGTTGGTCGAGAGGATAAAGGAGATATTCGAAGAGACTAAGATAAGGGTGAGGATTGGGAAACAAAAAGGGGAGATTTTTTGGAGTGGAAGGGGGCTCAGGCAAGGGTGCCCATTGAGCCCACTACTATTCAGTCTCTTGTTGGCAGATCTAGAGGAGAAACTGGAGAAGAAAGGAAAAGGGGGAACGGCTTTGGGAAATAGCAAGGTATATTCCTTAGCGTATGCAGAAGATATAGTCTTATTAGCGGATCACGAGAGAGGGATGAGTCTCATAATGAGAGTGTTCGAGGAGTATGTGAGAATTAAAGACTTGACGGTAAATGTAAATAAGACGAAGATGATGATGTTTAGGAAGAGAAGGACAAAGGTAGAATATGAATGGAAGATGTACGGGGAGAAAGTGGAACAGGTCGAGGAATTTAGTTACCTAGGCTTCTGGTTTGAGTCGAAAGGAGGGGTTGAACTGCAGGTGAGGAGAAGGATAGAATGTGCGACTAAAGTAATGGGGCAGGTGTGGGGTATAGGGAAGAGAAGGTTTAAAGATGATTGGAAAATGAGACTGTGGATGTTTGATGCGTTGGTATGGTCAGTCCTAAGTTACGGAGTGGAGACCTGGGGATGGAGGGAGCACAAGAGGGTGGAAAGTATGCAGGAGAGATTCTTGAGATGGGTAATGGGAGTGAGCTGGAGCTGCCCAGGATACATGTTGAGGGAGGAATTAAGTAAAAGTAAAATGGTTATTAGACAAATGAAGAGAGCATGGAACTTTGAGGAGAAACTAAAGAGGGGGGAGGGAAGCAGGATAGCACAAGCTTGTCTAAGGGAAGTAGTAAACAAAGAGACTAGGGGTAACACAGAAGGATCAAGGTGGGAGGAAGAGAGACAACATAGGAGGAGGGAATGCGATATAAGAGCAGATGTCAGAGTATGGCAAGAGTTAGAGAATGAACTGATAATTAAGGAGGGGGAGGAAAGATGGAAAAAAATCGTGGAATCTAAGTATAACAGGTGTTATAAGGTAGTGAAGGCTGAAGGAGAACCAGAATATTTAAGAAAGATTAAAAAGGAGAGTAAATGGAACCACGTTATACGATTTAGGATGGGAGAAGGAATGAGAGAGTGTAGGTACTGGATGGATGAAGAGGAAAGAAGATGTAGAGTCTGTAATTACGAGATAGAATCATGGGGGCATGTTTTAGAGAGATGTACGGGGGATGAAACAGGTGGGGAGAGTGTGGATGACAGGATAAGGTGGATCTTGGATGGAAGTGGACAAGGGGCAAGCTGGATGATGAGACTGGAAGAAATGAGAGAAAGTAAAGGGCATGTAGTAGGGAAAGGCCAAGCGCGTACTCCTAGTCAAGGAAACTAATGTAAATAAAGCTTGAAAAATCATGTTAACGGAAATGGTAAGAGTAAACGGAAGCCCAGGAAACTCAATAGTCAGCAAATCTCGAGAATAATTAGGTTAAGACAAAGCGATAGTAAATAAGTTAATATAAGTAGAATATTATTATTTAGGTAGTTAGTATTATTAAGGTAGTATAAGTGGTTTTGTAACGTACTGTGAAGGGAGCGGAGGCCCTCAAACCCGTAAAAGGGAGAGAATAAATACATACAGTTAAATTTTCGTTTAAAGAAATTAATTTTCAACCAAACTGGTGAATTTTCAAATAAAATGATGAATCTTCAACTGAAATGATGAATCTTTAACTGGAATAGTTTAATTTTATGCCAAAAAGATGAATTGTCAACCATAAAGTTTAATTGTCTACAAAAATAGATGAATTTTCCACAAAGTACATACATTTTCAAACAAATAGTTTAATTATTAAATGAAAAATATCAATTTTCAACCAAATAGTTTAATTTTCATCAAGAAAAGATAAATTAATTTTTAACAAAAGTTTAACTTTTAACCCAGTAGTGGAATTTCTAACTAAAAAACGATGAATTCGCAACGAACAATGTAAAAAAAATTTCTATTATAATTCAGAAATATTTCTTCTTTGGAATTCTACTTCTACTCTAAAAACTGCTTGAAGTACTTTTATTACCTAAAATTTAGAAGAGGGAACTTTCAAATTGTGACGAATTCTGACTTGAAAGAGGGATTTTTAAAAATTCCTTTTTTCTCAATCCGAATTATAATTCCTTTAAAAAATTCCCATTCCATGTAAAACATTCTCTGTTCCAAGTGAAATTATATTTCTTGAATTTTGCTATGATCAGAAGTAAATTCCCGGTCATTTCCCGGATTTTTCCCGGTCAATAAAATTCCAGGTCATTTCCCGGTTTCCCGGTCAAGTCGCCACCCTGATTAAATAAAAACTTTAAAAATTAAAAAAAAATCCATTGAGTTAAGTTGAATTGAGTTAATTTAGTAGAATTTAAGTGAACTAAAAAATTTCCAGAGAATTCCAAAGAATTTAAAAGAATTCAGGGTAAATTAATAAGAATTCAGGGTGAATTCCAAAAAATAATTTGAAATCTCTTCAAATCTTGAAAACCCTACTAATTTATAACCAAAAACGTGACTAATAACTGCAAACCAATTTAAAAGAATTCAAATGAATTGGAAATAATTTTAAAAATCGAAAAAATTCCAATGATTTCAGTAAAATTTGAGCGAATTTAGTGGAATTTAAGGGAAATGAGAAGAATTCGATAAAATTCATAAAAAATCAAGCTGAATATAGAGAGCAATCAAGCAAATTCAAAGCAATTCAAAAATATTAAAAAAATTCATTGAATTGAGTAAGTTTGAAATCAGTTTAGAAGAAATTAAAGAGGATTTAAAAGAATTTGATGAAATGCTTAAGAATTTAAGGTAAGTTTTAGAGACTTCAAGATGATTTAAACAAGAAATTTTTGAGAATCCACTGAATTGAATAAAAGTGACTGAATTTAGAAGAATTCAAAAGAATTCAGGATTAATTATTAAGAATTCAGGGCGAATTCCAAATGAATTGCAAAACCTATTTGAAAATCTCTTCAAATTTTTGAAACATTAAGAAATTCCTCACTTCGTGTGAATAAATTCTTTGAAATCCATTAAAATATTAAAATCTCTTAAAATCCCTTAAAATGATTAAAACCCCTGGAAATCCCTTGAAATTATTTAATTCTCTTGAAAATGCCTTGGAATCTTAAAATACCCTAAAATAATTCAAAGTCTTTGAAATCCCTTCAAACTAATAAAATAAATAACAAATTTCTGGGAATTACGAGTTTTCAACAAAATAAGTGAATTTTTAACTGAAAAAGATCAACTTTCTAGCAAAAATAAAATAGCTACATTATTAATACAAAATTCATTGTCAACAAAAAAAAAAGAATTTGCAACAAAATTTGCTACATTTTTAACCAAAGAAATGAGCTTTTAACTAAAATGATGCAGTTTCAATCATAAAAACAAATTTTTAACCAAATAGTGCAATTTTCAACCAAAAAGGTTATATTGCTACCAAAAAAAGACAAAATTTGAACAAAATAGATGACTTTTCAACTAAAAAAGATAAATTTTCAACAAAAAGTAGAACAGTTTAATTTTAAGTTAGAGAAATAAGTTTTTAATCAAATAAAATAAATTTCCAACGAAATAGTTAAATTTTCCACCAAACACATGAATTTTCAACAAAAAAGATTTAAATTTCGACGAAAAATTGAATAGTTAAAAAAATTAATTTTAAAAAACTAATTTTCAAGCAAAGAAATGAAATTTCAACCAAAAAAATTAATTTTCGACCAAAAAAGAATAATTTTAAAATCCGTGAATTTTAAACAAAATAGGTGAATTTTAAGCAAAATACGTGAATTTTAAACAAAATATTTTTATTTTTAAAGCAGTTTTCAACCTAATAATTGAATTTTCAACCAAGAAGGTTATATTGCTACCAAAAAAAAAAAATTTTCTACAAAATAGATAAATTTTCAACTAAAAAGAATGAATTTTCAATTTTCAACCAAAAAGATTAAATGTCTATAAAAAAAAGTCGACGAAAAATGGAATAGTTAAATTTTTAGTTAGAAAAATTAATTTTCAATAAAAAAACTAATTTTCTACCAAAAAAGAATAATTTTTCACAAAATACATGGATTTTCAACCAAGTATTATGATTTTTAATGAAATTTTCATATAAAAAAGATCATTTCTTAACAAAAAATAGAATAATTTAATTTTCAGTTATAGAAATGAGTTTTTAAGCAAATAAAAGAATTTTTCAATGAAATATTTAAATTTTCAACCAAACAAATGAATTTTCTATCAAAAAGATGAAATGTCTATAAAAAAAAATCGAGAAAAAAATTTAGTTAAGAAAATTAATTTTCAATAAAAGAAAAATTAATTTTTAATAAGAAACTAATTTTCTACCAAAAAAGAATAATTTTTAACAAAATACAGAAGTTTTCAAACAAATAGTTGAATTTTCAACTGAAGAAGATTAATGTTCAAACAAACATGATATAGTTAAATTTACAGTTTAAAATTTATGTTCAAATTAAAAAAACTAATTAATCCAAAATTGAACCAAAAAGATCAATTTTCTACCAAAAAAGATTAATTTTTAATAAAATACACGAATTTTCAACTGCAGAAGATAAATTTTTAACCAAACATAGAATAGTTAAATTTTCAGTTCAAAAATCATTTTAAAAATGTTACAAAATCGTTAAATTGTAACAAAGTAGTTCCACTTAGTAGATTTTATTCTAAATAAAGGGTAATTAGTGCGCAGTGTTCTAATCTTTTAAAATTCCCTAAAATATTTCAAAATAAAAGCTCTTGAAAATGCCTTAGAAATTTAAAAAATAGTTTAAAATCCCAAAAATCCTTTCAAATCGTTAAGATCTATTAAAAAATTATCAGAATCTTTAAAAATACTCTGAAATATTTCAAAAGAATTCAAGACACTTCAAAAATATGTCCTGAATTGAATAGTGATTAACCCATGAGTTAATTTATTGAAATAAAAGTGACATAGGGTACGATAGGGACCAAATCTTGAAAATAGGGTACTTTAGGGACCTTAACTGAATATAGGGTACAATAGGGGATATAGGGACCGGTCTGTGAGGCCTGTATTATATCAAAGATAAATTAATTATATACCCTTTGAAATGTATCAGACAATCATCGAAGAAGAAGAAAAAGAAGAAAAAGGGATAACAAAAAATCTGAATAGAAATTTGGTATCTTCTGGAGAAAAGTTCAGTCCATTTGTTCTTAATCTCAATGATTTATTCTCTATCTTTCGATCCATTCTTATAGCAAAATTCCTGTCAAAATGTGTCGTTTATCCAGTATAGTGTCATTGTCAATAATCGATCAGTTTTTTTGGAAAGCGAATACCTTAAACTAGTTCGTGGCGGACGCAGTGGATGATCAGGTTCCGTTGGTGATAAGGCAGAAACAGGGGTCTGTGCCAAATCGCGATAAAGTCGAAGCTTCACATTTGGTCCACATTGCCTGAGGAGAGCAACAGCTTCCTCGTGGCTCATGGGAGAGAGTGGTGCTCCATCAACGGCAACAATTTTATCACCAGGTCGAATTCTTCCATCACTTAAAGCTGGTTCCCTCACCAGAGCTCTAATATAGTGTCCTAGGGCACTACTATCAGCTTTTCTTAAGGTGAATCCTAAGCTTCCTCCAACTTTCGTCATCTCGATATCGAATTCCTAGAAACATTTTTCAATTATTTAGCAATCGCAATTTCATTTCCTGGTGTAGTATGTAGTTCAATCTAGTGCGAACATAATGTGCTGAAGAAATATAATTTCTAGGGCTTTGTAGCCCTGGAGAGAAAATCTTATACGTTTGTTTGAAGTTTTGTATAAATATTTAACATAGTTGTGATTCCTATTGTCTCGGAGTATTTCATTGCCCGTTGCTAGGCGTTATTTACTGTTCTTTCAGGTTGTTAAAGGTTTTTATTGTCGGTTGTTCGAAATTTTTATTGAGGTTACTTTTGCCCATTGATAGGGTTTCTTACTGTCCATTAATGGTGGTTCTTATTTACTGGTAAAAGGGGTTCGTATTGATCTTTGTTTGATATTTTTATCCAACGTTTTAGAGGTTGTTATTGTCCGCTAACAGATATTATTGCTGACCATTGCTAAACGTTTTTATTCTCCTAAGCTAGGGTTTGTTATTTACTATTACTAAAGTATGTTATTTGCCGTTACGAAAGTATAATATTGTCCATTGATGGTGGTTATTATTAACCGTTACTAGCAATTTTTATTGACCTTTAGGTTCTTGATAACCATTGTTAATTTTATTTTGACCGTTGACCATTTATAGTGGTTGTTATTTTCCTTAGATAGGATTTGTTATTTACCGTTTATAGGGTCTGTTATTGTCCATTCCTAATCGTTTCTATTTAACGATGCTAAGGGTTGTTACTGACTGCTGATAAAGGTTGTCATTGACCGTTGCTATTTTTTCTTATTATACTTTTCTAGGGATGTTTATATACCGTTGATAGAGAATGTCATAGCCTGTTGCTATGGGTTCTCATTGATCTTTACTAGGGGTTTTTATTCACCATTATTGGGATTTCTATTGTTCATTTCAGTGGTTGTTATTTGACATTACTACGGAATATTATTAACGAGTTCTTACTGATCGCTGCTAGGAGTTGCTAATTAATTTTGACAGAGGTTTTATGAGACATTTTAGGGGAACATTATCCCTACTAAAAAAGCCTACACAGTAAACTACATGGGAACCTATGTGAAAACCCACATCGGAACCAATATGGGATCTTTCTCTGAATTCCTCTCTCAAATTACGATCTAAGATAGGATGGAAAATATCGGTGTGCTTCCAACTGGGTTTTTATATCAATTGCTTTATGGAAACCTATGAATTGCTCCTACATGAAATTCTACAAGGGAGTAAATTACTGCGCAGCCGGAGCTATTTATTTGCAAATCCATCCGTGTGGGACATAAGAGCCGATAATAAGAACCCATATAGATTCCCATCCTATATTCCTGTTAGATCGTAATTTGAGACAGGTATTCATAAAGGATAGCATCTGGGTTCCTACATAGGTTCCCATGTAATTTAATATACAGGATCGATGCTAAAGGTTGTTATTGACCATTTCAGAGGTTATTATTGCCCATTACTAGGGGTTCCTAACGACCATTTCTAGGAGTTGTTATGACCGGTTAATATTTAGATGTTGTAATCATTGTTGGTATAGACTGCTATTATCAGTTCCTAGTTCTTAATTACTGTTTCTAGAGTTTGTTATTAATCGTTCCCAATAACTGCTATTCATTATTGCTAGGGGCCGTTGATATTATTCGTTGCTAAAGGTTTTTATTGACCGTTTATAGGGGTTGTTAAGGTTTCTTAGTAGGAAAACTTATTTTATATTTCAGTAGTAGTAGTACAGTAGTGTAGTACTTTATAGATTCATGCAACTCGATAAAGAATTTTCTGAAGTACTCAACATTTCCGCAGACCATTTGGAAGAGAACAGTTTTCTTGATTTGAACTCTAATACAGTTAACAGGGTAACATAGTGTTAACCGATTCTCGTAAAATATCAAGGCAATTCAATCGGGATTTTACTGGATTAGACTGAAGATATTCTGCATTAATTTAGCAGAACTGCTGGGAAAAGTAGTGGAAGGTGGAGAGAAATAAGATTGCTATTACGTACTCCACAGGGTTCGATCTGAAGTGGTGGCAGGGGATTTAATATCCGTAAGGGTGGAGGTGGTTCTCGTCGTACTGGTGGTGGCGGAGGTGGTAGAGGTATATCGGGACTAGATCCAGTTGATTCACTCGGCAGTCGGCACACCACTAACTCGACCTTATTGGAAGTAGTCCGTAGAACTTCGAGGGCCTCCTGAAACATAGTTAATAACCTTCTTCAATGAATAGTCCTGATATTGATCATTACGTCAAACTTATTGCTTCCTCTCGACGTTTTATATTCAACTTTGAATCTTCAATTATGCAGTGTTTCCTCTCCGAGTACCGTTTGAAATTATTACCTCTTGGCTGAATTGGAAATATTATAGAAGCTTGTGATAGGATCTGTGTTTCAGAATGTACGATTTAAGTTTTTACTGAAAAAAAAGGATTAGGGAAAAAATCATAATGGCTTAGCCAAAATTAATAATTACAGATTAGGAATTTTTCAGGATGTATCTGGTTTTTGAAAACGTTAGCCGCAACCCCGAGGGAAATCATGAGAACGTATGGAAAAATATATGGAAGCGCAGAAGGCTTCATATGCATTTCCATAAATTTCCATACGTTCCGGAATTTCATTGAGGATAACTGCCTTTTAAGAATGGCTGTTTTGGCCAATAAAGTTTTCCTCAATATGTGGCTAAACGTAGGTATGACTGCCAAGAGCAGACTGGGTCGTACATCTAACTCCACTATCGATTTATGTCTTAAAAACTGTTATATGTCATTCTTCAGTCAGTACCTATCTCCGAACGTCTTCTTTATTTCTTTTTATGATGTATCGGGATTTTTTTCTTGGCACGCTCAGGACCTTTCGAACCAGGTTTATCACTTTACTTTTTTTCGAGGGCAAAGATTTTTACGATGTGGGTAAATAGGGCTTTCCTTTGATGCATTCTTGCAAAAATTTTAGAATCAGAATCTAAGGACGTATTTACTATTTCGCTGACAAGTTAAATTCCGCCTAGAACTTTCTATTTGAAACTTGAGTCAAGAGATGCAAATGGGTTTTGCTCAAGATGACTGGGGAATAACTCCGGGGAATCAGATTTTGTGAGGACTGCGTCGCGGCTCTGAGAATAAAATAAAATTACTTACGTAGTTGGTGAGACCAGTGAGAGGAATTCCGTTGGCTGCGAGAAGAATATCTCCCTGTTCAAGTTTGTGAGAAAGTGCAGCTGGTTGTTGCGGGAAGAGTCTTTTCACCCTGACCGGGCCAGCGGTTCCGCCCCCGGAAACGCTCAAACCAAGTCCTCGATTACTCTTCTCCAGTACTACTCTGAATGTATTCTCTGAAACATTCATGATAAAATTACCAAGGACGAAAAGTCGCATTGGAATCCAAGAAATAAGATCTGCGAGGCACACACTTTATTCAATTGGAAATGCTTTTACAAACATTTTCCTCGGCTGGATTTTATTTACTGTCAGGCCTCACAGTCCCTATGGGATAAAATATAGGGATCAAAGGGTACTTTTTGTCACGCTTATAGGGTACTTTTTTCACGCTCAAAGGGTCACAAATTCAGGATAAATTCATAAGATTTCAAAACAATTCAAGTTAAATTCAAAAGAATCCAAATTAATTTAAAAAATTCAAAAAATTCCGTTGTTTTCCTTGAAATTGGAATGAATTTAGGGGAATTTAAGGTAAATGAGAAAAATTCGATAAAATTCATAAAAATTCAAGGTGAATTTAAAGAAATTCAAATGAATTGAATAAAATTCAAAAATACGAAAAAACTTCACTGAATTCAGTAACTTTGAAATAAGCTTAGAAAAATTCAAGGGAATTCCAAAGAATATGAAGAAATGGCTGAGAATTCTAGGTGAGGTTAAAATACTTCAGGATCAATTAAATAAAAACTTTTGAAAATAAAAAAAAATCTATTGAATTAAGTTGAATTGAATCAATTTAGTAGAATTCAAGTGAACT
>CAKNYM010052676.1:38097-53750 GCA_932195095.1 Andricus curvator
AAAAAAAAAAAAAAAAATTTCTACGAAATAGATGAGTTTTCAACTAAAAAGGATGATTTTTCCTTTAAAATTTCAAAATTTGCCATTTAATTCATGTATTTTGTTGAAAATAAAATTTATTTGTAGAACATTAATATTTTTGGTTGAAAATTTATTTCTTAATTTGAAAATTCAATAATTAGGTTGAATATTCCTTTAATAATTCAAAATTTTGCTGTAAGCTCATGTATTTTGTTGAAAATTAATATTTTTGGTAAAACATTAATCTGTTTGGTTGAAAATTTAATTATCAGGTTAAATATTCCTTTAAAAATTCAAAATTTGGTTGAAAATTCATTTATTTTGCTGAAAAATTAACTTTTTTGGTAGAAAATTCATCTTTTTGTTCAAAAATTAATTCCTTTAGTTGCAAATTAGTTTTTTTTCTATTGGAAATAACTTTTTTTCAACTAAATATACCACTTTTCCATTTTTTATTAAAGATTTTTTTTTTGATATACTCATTAGGGTTGAGAATCCAAATATGTGGTTAAAAACATAACTGTTTTGTTGATAATTCTTTTTTTTTTGTTAAAAATGAATTGTTTTACTGAAAGTGTAGCTATTCCATTTTTTCTAGATTTCTAGATTTCTAGATTCGTCTTTTGGGCTTCAAAGCTCAACATTTTAGATAAGTTTTTTTTTCTTTATTGACTGAAAAATTTTTGTAGGTTGAAAACTCAACTCTTTTGTTGAAAATTTCTCTTTTTGGCTTGAAAATTAGTTTCATCTAATTAAATTAATTAGACGAATTCTCAACAAAAAATATAATAGTTGATATTAAAACTAAAAAATGTTTTGATTTTCATAAAAAATGGTTGAATTCATTCAAAAAGACCAAGCTTCAAAAAAATAGTTGAACCCTCATCCAAAAAATATTTTTAATTCAAACCAAAATTAAATAAATCAATAATTTATTGACAATATCATCAAATTAAATAATTAATTATGTATTTTTTAGGTTTCTCGACAAAATTCAAAAAGACTGTTGAAGATTTCTGATATGATGATACGATAGAGTATCGTTTATTTCTGTCACTGGAGACACTGCTACATTTTTCCAGAACAAAAACTGTTATTTTTTTTAGACCTTAATTATTAATTACCTGGAGTAACGTGAGGAAATAGATCATCCTGCCCAGGAAGGGAAGGTGGTTGCTCATCCTCTGGAGAACGTTCAGAGGCATATCCTTGGTCTTGAGGTTCATTTCCGGAAAGTTTGCTTTGTGTGAGATCAAGAGATAAAGTAGAGTGGAGACGATGTTTAACTAGTTCGCAACTTCTTTTATGAACCATATTAACTGGTTGATCATCGACGGAATTTTTGGTCGAAAATCTTCTTCGTTGAGAGCTAGCCCCATCCTCGAGGCATTTTTTAAAGTACGAAGAGTCCCTTCTTACTTCCTTAAAAGAACTGCTTCCCTTGTAGGTATCAGTTTCGTGTCGATTCAAACTCTTAGCTTTCGATTTGGTGAAGGAGAACCTCGTTTTTGAAGGTGGTTGACTACTGTCGACTGTATCCGAACCTTTGGAATTTTTCGCTGCCAAAAGCGAGTGTAACTGACATTTTCCCGGTTCGAATTCATCACTCAGTCTGTATCTGAAACGCATAGAATATAATTTAGAATAAAATCTTTTCGACCTTCAGATTAAAATGAGATTCTTCTACAAGTAATCTAGATTGCTTTGCATATATGGTTGCAAATAAATGAGTTGTAATTTTCCAGGCTGGTTCTAATTTGCGAAAGCCGGCTTCCTATAAACGGCTTCAAGACGCAAATGATGCAGTGAAATCAATTATCCCTTTTTAGTCTCGAAAGGCCGCGAAAGGCTGTAATGCTCTTTTAAATATATATATTTTTAGATCCTTGAAGGACAAGAAATTCGTGGGCTTGAATTTTATTTGTAAAGGTACACCAACCTCCAAGGATCGCCTTCTAGGGAATCTTGGGACGGACGTTTAACGAGGTCGAAAGTACCAAATGGTGGTTCGCTGTCGGAGATGTGCAGCCTCTTCTTTTGATGTGGTAACGTCCCGGGGAGGTTTCCACCCACAGCACTGTGAATCACATTATTGTTCTCTCCAGATTCGATTTCGAGACCCTCCTTATCATCCAGGCGGTTGGGCAACGAACCACAAAGTTTGTACCTGCTGGTTGAAAAATCACAGTAAAATTACTATTTGGGTAATATTTCAAGGTATAATTAGGTATGTATGTTTAATGGACATTTCTACGAAGGAATGATGCATTTGTCATTCATCAGCTGTAAAAAGAAAATCCAGGCCTCACAGTCCCTATGGGATAAAATATAGGGATCAAAAGATACTTTTTGTCACGCTTATAGGATACTTTTTTCACGCTCAAAGGGTTACAAATTCAAGTTAAATTCAAAAGAATCCAAACTAAACTTAAAAAATTTTTTTAATCAAAAAATTCCATTGCTTTCCGTAAAATTTGAATGAATTTAGGGGAATTTAAGGTAAATAAAAACTTCATTGAATTCAGTAACTTTGAAATTTATAATAAAAACTTTAAAAATTAAAAAAAAAGCCATTGAATTAAGTTGAATTGAGTTAATTTAGTAGAATTCAAGTGAACTAAAAAATTTCCCGAGAATTCCAAAGAATTTAAAAGAATTTAGGGTAAATTAATAAGAATTCAGGGTGAATTCCAAAAAAATAATTTCAAATCTCTTCAAATCTTGAAAATCCTACTAATTTATAACCAAAAAAGTGACTAATAACTGCAAACCAATTTAAAAGAATTGAAATGGATTGGAAATAATTTTAAAAATCGAAAAAATTCCAAGGATTGCAGCAAAAATTTGAACGAATTTAGTGGAATTTAAGGGAAATGAGAAGAATTCGATGAAATTCATAAAAAATCAAGCTGAATATAGAAAGCAATCAAGCGAATTCAAAACAATTCAAAATATTTAAAAAATGCATTGAATTGAGTAAGTTTGAAATCAGTTTAGAAGAAATTAAAGAGGATTTAAAAGAATTTAAGGTGAGTTTTAGAGACCTCAAGATAATTTAAACAAAAACTTTTTAAGAATCCACTGAATTGAGTAAAATTGAGTGAATTTAAAAGAATTCGAAAGAATTCAGGATTAATTATTAAGAATTCAGGGCGAATTCCAAATGAATTGCAAAACATATTTGAAAATCTCTTCAAATCTTTGAAACATTACGAAATTCCTCACTTTGTGTGAATAAATTCTTTGAAATCCATTAAAATATTAAAATCTCTTAAAAGCCCTCATTAGAACCCTTGGAAATCCCTTGAAATTATTTAAGTCTCTTGAAAATGCCTTGGAATCTTAAAATACCCTAAAATATTTCAAAGTCTTTGAAATCCCTTCAAACTATTGAAATAAATAACAAATTTCTGGGAATTACGAGTTTTCAACAAAATAAGTAAATTTTTAACTGAAAAAGATCAATTTTCTAGCAAAAATAAAATAGCTACATTATTAATAAAAAATTCATTGTCAACAAAAAAAAAAGAATTTACAACAAAATTTGCTCAATTTTTAACCAAAGAAATGAATTTTCAACTAAAATGATGCAGTTTCAATCATAAAAGCAAAGTTTTAACCAAACATTTCAATTTCAAACCAAAAAGGTTATATTGCTAGCAAAAAAAGACAAAATTTGAACAAAATAGATGAATTTCCAACTAAAAAAGATAAATTTTCAACAAAAAATAGAACAGTTTTATTTTAAGTTACAGAAATAAGTTTTTAACCAAATAAAATAAATTTCCAACGAAATAGTTAAATTTTCCACCAAACACATGAATTTTCAACAAAAAAGATTAAAATTTCGACGAAAAATTGAATAGTTAAAACAATTAATTTTCAATTTAAAAAAACTAATTTTCAAGCAAAGCAATGAAATTTCAACCAAAAAAATTAATTTTCGACCAAAAAAGAATAATTCTAAAATACGTGAATTTTAAACAAAATATGTGAATTTTAAGCAAAAGACGTTAATTTTAAACAAAATATTTTAATTTTCAATGGAGTTTTCAACCTAATAATTGAATTTTCAACCAAAAAGGTTATATTTCTACCAAAAAAAGACAACTTTTCTACAAAACAGATGAATTTTCAACAAAAAAGATTAAATGTCTATAAAAAAAAGTCGACGAAAAATTGAATAGTTAAATTTTTAGTTAGGAAAATTAATTTTCAATAAAAAAAACAACTAACTTTCTACCAAAAAAGAATAATTTTTAACAAAATACATAGATTTTCAACGAAATATTTTAATTTTTAATGAAATTTTCAAATAAAAAAAATCATTTCTCAACAAAAAATAGAATAATTTAATTTTCAGTTAGAGAAATGAGTTTTTAAGCAAATAAAATAAATTTTCAATGAAATAGTTGAATTTTCAACCAAACAAATGAATTTGCTTTCAAAAAGATGAAATGTCTATAAAAAGAAAATTCGACAAAAAAATTTAGTTAAGAAAATTAATTTTCAATAAAAACACTAATTTTCAATAAAAGAAAAATTAATTTTCAATAAGAAACTAATTTCCTACCAAAAAAGAATAATTTTTAGCAAAATACATGAATTTTCAACCAAATATTTTAACTTTTGATGGAATTTTTAACCTTATAGTTGAATTTGCAACCAAAAAGGTGTATTCGTCACCAAGAAGATTAATGTTCTACCACAAAAGACAAAAAAAAAAAAAGAAAAAGACAAAAAGAAAACAAAAGACAAAGCTTCAACAAAATAAAGAAGTTTTCAAAAATGGTTGAATTTTACTGACTAAAAAAAATTTTATATAAAAAACAGTTACAAAAACTGAACTGCAAATTCGAGCACTCAAAGTTAAATTTCTTAAAATTTTAAACTTTCAAAATTGCGCCTAAAATAGAAATTTTTAACACTTTTCAATTGAAATTTTTTAAATTAAAAGTCGTTAAACTGAACAATTTTAAACTTTAACTTTTATACACTGTACAGTTAAAAGAATAAAAAAAAACAGAAATTCACGCTATCATTTTCAATGCTGTGAATTGGAGAATTAATAAAAAAATGTATAAATTTTCAAAATTACATCATTTTAAGCAACACAAATTTTGCCTACAATTTTTTGAAAATCCTGCAAAAGTAAAAAAATTACCTCAAAATCATCCTAACTCTTTTTTGAAAATTTTATTAAATATTCTTTTTAAATTAACTACAAAAATATACTGTTAGTTTTTCTAGGAAATTTGATACGAACTTTTTATTCATTTAAAACCTTTAAAAATGTTTATAAATTTTGTGTTTGGAATTTTCGAAGGTTATTTTCCAAATTAATCATTGTTCGACTGTCATTTATTAATCGAAAAAAAATTTTCAATCTTTTTTAATTTTGCTCTTAATATTAATTTTTCAAAATAAAAAATCATTTTAAATCTTTTGAGCAAACTTAAGAATTATTTTGTTTTCTTAAAACCTTTAAAGACCCTTAAAAAGCTTCAAAATTTTATTTCGAAATCTTCAACAATCTAAATTTATTTTTTTATTTCTCGAAATCTTTTCCAGTTTTAAATTAAGTTTGGACCTTCCCAAAACTTGTAAATATCTCTTAAACTAACTGAAATTTTTTCTAAATTGATAATTGTTCAATTGCTATTTATGCATCAAAATTCAATAATTTCACTTACATATTATAAATTTGTTAAATAGGACATTTGAAATTGTAAAGTTAGAAGCTTAAATTGAACACTCTGAAATATTAACGATTTAAGGCTTTCTATTTCAAATATTTCAGTTTAAAATTCTTTAGTTTTTAATATTTGATTGATAATTTCCCATTTTAAATGGAAAGTAAAATATTGTTAAATATCACAAAAAAGTCTTCATTAATTAAAAAAATTGAAATTAAATGGTTAAAAATGGAATATTTTAGATTGACACACAATTTGAATAGCATTTGGAATTGAATAAGAGCGTTTAATCATAAATTTATTAATTTGAAATTATTTTAGAATTAGGAATAGTTTATAAAGTTTCAATCGAAAGTTTACATTTAACCTGTAGAAAAGTTTTTTCGGATAAAGTTTTAATCGTTTTCAACTTCTTTTTTTTTAAATTGACAAAAAAGTGTAGTGGAAAATTACTTTTATTTTTCAAGCGAAATTTTCCATTTTTTAACCTAATATTTTTTAAGTATTAGAAATGAACTTCAATTTTTATTTAAACTACTATTCTTTATTTCATAAATTAACAAAATTAGTATTTACTTCAGGCTTTATCGTCCTTCCCCTATTCGCCTCTTTTCACTTTTTTTCTCGTTTTTCCATTTAAATGCGAACTGAATTAATAGAGGCCAACAAGAAACTCCAACTATTTTTTGTTGAACTAATTCTTCTTAGTTGAATAATCTACGATTATAAATTTTGTTAAAACTTCCTCTTTATTGGTGAAAATTTTATTATTTGGTTGAAAATTTAATTATTTTGATGAAAATTTCTTCTTTTTGGGTTGTAAATTCAACTATTTAGTTAAAAATGACCTTGTTTGTTGAAAATTCAACATTTTGGTTGCATTTTTTTTTCTTTTTGGACTAAAAAATGTTTCTTGGTTGAAAATGCAACTCTTTTGTTGAAAATTCATCTCCCTGGGTAGAAATATTCTTTTTTTTTTATTAAAAATGCAACAGTTTGGTTGCAAATTTAATTATTGTCATGAAAATTCAAGAATTTTATTTAAAAGTTTTCCTTTTTGGTTGAGAATTCAACTGTTTGGTTAAAAATTTGCCCTTTTGGGTTGAAAATTCAACTCTTTTGTAGAAAAATCAACAATTTGGTTGATATTTTGTTTCTTTCTTGATTGAAAAATCTTTCTGGGTTGCAAATTCAAATCTATTGTTCGATATCTTTTTTTTTTTTGCTAAAAATTGTATTGCTTGGATGAAAATTTAATTATTTTGATGAAAATTCGTCATTGTGGGTTGCAAATTCAACTATTTTGTAGAAAATTAACTTTTTTGTAGAAAATTCAACTATTGGTTGAAAACTCATATTTTCGTTTTGAAAATTCAACTGTTTCGTAGAAAATTCAACAATTTGGTTATAATTTTGTATCTTTATTGATTGCAAAATTTTCCTTGGTTAACAATTCAACTCTTTTGGTAGAAATTTAATGATTTTTGTTTAAAAATGCAACTCTTTTCTCTTACATTAATATGTTTTGGTTGAGAATTCAACTATTTGGTTGAAAATTTGTCTTTTTTTGTTAAGGTCAACTGGTTTTTATTTAAAATAAAAAAAATTAAAATTTGGTAGAAGTATCAACTATTACATTTTTTGCTGAAAATTAATTTTTTTGGTTGAAGATTCATCATAAGAGTTTGAAATTGGTCTTTCTGGTTACAAAGTTAGCTATTTTTCTAAAAATGTGTTCCTTTTTGGCAGAATTTTACTCTTATTGATCAAGAATTAAAATATTTTTTGGTTGACACACCAACCAATTATTCCAGTTTTTGAAGATTTTTTTTTCAATTCTTTCGTTTGGATTGAAAATTCATCTCTTTTGATCGAAAATTCACCTTTTTGGTTAAAAATTAGTTCAGTTATAATTAATAGGGTTTGGTTGATGATTTTACTATTTGGTTGAAAATTTGTTTATTTTTTTGGTTGAAAATTAATTCTCTTAACTCAAAATGTAACTAGGTATTCGATTTTTGTTGAAAACAATCTTTTTTAGATAAAAATTCAACTATTTGCTTGAAAATTCATAATTTTGTTGAAAATTTGACTTTTTTGGTAGAAAATTAGTCTTCTTGGCCGAAAACTCATTTTTTAGTTGAAAATTGAACTATTTTGTTGAAAATTTAATTATTTCGTTGATGTTGCAATATTTTTTTAACGGAAATGTAAAGAATTTAAAGCGTTTCCAATTGAATTTAATATAGTAATAGCACCTACATTAATTTGATTTAAAAGTGACTAATGTGCATTAATAATGTGACTAACGCTCTTTTGAGTTCAAAAGAATTTAATATAATTTATAACAATTCCATGAATTCTAACAAATTCAGAATGAATTTAGAGGAATTTCAAAGAATTTTTCGAAGAAAAAGTGAATTTAAAAGACTTCAGGACGGACAAAAAAAAATTCTTTTTTTTAAATTCATTTAATTGAGTAGAATTTAATGAATTTAGTTGAAATTAAAAGAATTCAGCGAGAGTTAAAAACCCCAATTCAGGATAAATTAATAAGAATTCAGTGTGAATTAGAAATAGATTCAAAGGATTTGAATAAACTAAACAAAAAAAAATTCACTCATCTCAGTAAAATTGGAGTAAATTTATAAAAATTCAAGGGAATTCAAAATATTTTGATGAATTTCATAAGAATTTGAAAATTCATTGAATTCATTAAATATTGAATGAATTAATGGATGGATGAGTAGATAATGACTTCAAAGTACTTCAGGGTGAATTAGAAAAAAACTAAACAAAAAATCCATTGATTTCAGTAGAATTTAGAATAATTCAAAGGAATTCAACAGAATTCTATGGAATTAATACGAAATCAAGATAAGATAAAAATAATTCAAGTGAATAGAATTTTTTTTTTTAATTCTATTAAATTCATATAAATGGGAGTGGATAGAATTAATGAATAAGAATCAGATTAAATCTGAATTGACAAAAAAGTTGAAAATCCAAAAAAGGAGTTAAAAAAAATCGAAGAAATTCAAAAAAATTCAATAAAGGTCAGAAATCCTTTGGTTCTCTGTTTTAATTTATTGAAGAAAGTGACTCAAGTAACCGTTTTATTTTAAAAAGGGACCTTTCCATTTTAAAAGGTGACTAAAAAATGAAAAATACATTTTCATGGAAAACCACTTCATTTGAAAATGTTGACCTAGATTTTGTCAAACTTAAAAAAAAGCTGTAGTCATTTATAATAAAATATTAGTCAAATAATAAGAATAGTCGAATTATGTACAAATGTTATAAAATAACGAAATTAGTATGGGAACCCTGCCTACAGTGGATAATGCAACCTACAGTGGATAATCATTAATTAAGAGCACAAATAAAAGAAGAAAATTTAATTTTAATTTCGGTTTGTTAGCACGTACAGGGTCCTAACTTTTAATTAACTTAAATTAATTATTTTACATACATTGGTATTTTTAAATATCAATTATCCACTGTAGGTGGCATTATCCACTGTGGAAGGGTACCCCTACGGCCTACTCAGTTACTCTATCAATCATGCACTCAGGTAGTGTAATTGTTGTAATTTTTATTGGAATTTAATTTCTAGTTTTATTGATCAATAGAGAAGGCTAGGACTCTCGAATTAAATTTCCCAAATGTAGGACATGTGGAGATGCGATGTAGGTCAAGGATAAGACGCTTATGAAATGTAGGACAATGCAGTGGTAATAGAAGAGTGCACCGTTCATTACTTTTATATTAGGCCATTTATTAATTTATTTCTTATTTTTATTTTTACTTCTATTTCGTTCATGCTGAAATCTGAAATCTTCTCAAATGAGAGAGGACAGATTTTTAGGCATAAAAGCAGAGGACAATGGATTACGTTTTATTTAAAAGAAATGGGGAGGACCTCTTTTCTGCATTATTGGATTTTTATTTTTGGTTGAATTCTGGTTTTTGAGGAGGCTCTTGGTGTATTTCTGTTTTAGAAATGAAACACTATCGTAGAAAAATAATATTTTACGTTTTCTATTAGAATGTAATGTCAATCTTCAAATTTGTTTGAAAATGATCTACAAATGTGGAGATTGAGATTGATAACACAATTTCTGTAAAATTAATAAAAAGAATATCAGTAATAGTATTTATTTAATTTTCTAATTACTTTTTTAACCTTAAAATATGACTAAGCATTTAAACAACATTCCGCGCCTTCTGCAGAAATTCTGCACTTTCTTTACTGGGAAAAGAAATAAAAGAATATCAAGACTATCAAATTCCAGAACATCTTAAAATTTTTCCAGAATATTATACAAAAGTAAAGATAATTTCACAATTTCCAGAGATTTTTAGATTCTAAAGAAAATTGTCGAATATTTTTTTTAATATTTCAGAATATTCGAATATATTCTACGAATTCTAAAATGATTGAGGGCACAAGTGGTTACTCAAAGTAAAAACATTTATTTTTCTCATTTGCAAGAGAAGCCTTCTTTGTTGCAATTAGAAAATGCCTTTCTAAGATGTTGCCTAACTGGCAGGAAAGATGATATGGGAGAGAGGAGAGCAGGGGGGGGGGGTGAGAGAGGAGGGGAGAGATGATATGAGAGAGATGAGTGGAGATAGGAGAGGAGAGGGGATCCCAAAACTCCCCCTCCATTAACCGAAGTTTGGTGGGACTGACGTTATAACTAGACTCTCCACTCTAGGACTATTCTACTTAATTTGGACATGCTTTCGACTCGCAAAATAAATGTCTCGCATATAGGCGGTAGTTGGGCGTACACTTTCAACAATGAATAATATAAACAATAAAATAGCCTCGGAATGGACTGAAACTTTGATTGACGAAAGGCATGCACCCGGTGAAGGTAAAGGTCAAGTTTCAGGCGATGAATGGAGACTGGGTGTTAGGAATGCTAGAGGGGTGAATGATCTTAAGGTAAGAGAATTATGAGAAACTATGCACGTAAGGAAGCTAGATATTTTATGTGTACCTGAAACAAAGAAAAAGGGATGCGCCATTAGAAACGTTAAAAATGGGGTGTTGGGAAGCAGACTTGAATTATGGTCAGGAGTAGATAGTGAATGACATGGTAGTCAAGGGGTCGGTTTGATTATGAATGAAAAAGCAAGACAGCATCTCAAAGATCATGATTTTGTATCTCCTAGATTGTTGTGGGTTAGAATGAAAGTAGGAATCAGAAGATCAGTTATCATAGCGTGCCACGCCCCAATTGATGGTGATCCGAGCAAAGTAAAAGATGCCTTCTGGGGCACTTTATATGATACCATTAGTACTAGCGATCGTGGTGAAAGAATCATTCTACTATATAATACTGTATAATCGACTTCGTTGCTGCGGATGAAAGACTGCGAGAGCTAGTAAAAGATACAAGGGTCATGAGGGGCTCTGAATGCAATACTAATCATTACCTTCTAGTCTCCCAAATTAACTTAGGTCAGGGATCAAGAAGGAAGAGGACCAAACAAATAAAACAAACGTGAATCAAGATTGAGAATTTACAGAAACCGAAAGTACGAATAAATGTTCAAAATAGGATAAACGATCCTATAGATGAGACAATTTGGAAGGCGCTAATAAACAATAAAGATATAGACGGCGCATCAACTATGATCCGGGATGTCATTGTGGAGAGTACGACTGAAGTGTGTGGTACTGCGGTTGTGGGAAGAATGTCTGGTAATGCGTGGTGGAATGATGAAATCCAAGCAGCCCGAGAAAAGAAAGAAGCGCACAAAGGCAGGCTGAACATCACCGGCCTTAGCGATGAGGAGAGAAATAGACTTGAAAATGATTACAGACACAAAAAGAGGAAAGTAAAACTATTAGCCAAGGAAAGTAAAGATAAAATCAAAACAGGAGAAAAGAAGAAAATGTTAAACGACTTTGCAGGAAGCAAGAAACTGTTTTATAAATGGGTGTTGATCAATACGAAGGGAGGTAAAAGTACAGAGTTAGTCAACATGAGAAATAGCAAGGGTGAAATACTATATGATACAGACGGGATACTAGACGCTTTTAGAGACTCCTTAAAGGAAATATTGGGAGGTGACGCTATATGGGCCCATTATCAGAAGTAAAAATATATCAAGTAAAGCTAAAAGGGCAATAAATAATTATATATTTATACCGACTGTGCGGTACGGTAGCAAAACACTGATGAACAAAGTGAGTAATGAGATGATCCTCAAAGAATGTGATGTAGACTGCAGACAGTAGTTGACATATGTATCCGGAAAATTTTAAGTATCAGAAATTACGAGAAATTTCGGAAATAATCTCTATTTTAAAATTTAACGATTTTTTTTCAAAATTCCAGGACTTTTCCAGGTTCTGTAGCAACCCTTGTGGTGGAATGGAGAAGAATTAGGAAGGATAGAGGGAGGATAGGTGTAGCAGGTGAGGGGATGGAAGGAGGATATGGGAAGTAGAAGAGAGGAATAAGAGAAGTAGGGTACGGAAGCAAAGGAGGAGAGGGAAGGAGGGGAATCAGGGGAATAGAAGTAAAGGGATGGGGTAGGAGAGGATGGGCTAATGGGAGAGGGGATGAAGTAGGGGGTAGGGAACTAGGAAAGGGAGGGGAAGGACGGACAGAGAGAAGAGGAGATGGAAAGTAGATGAGTGGGATCAGGGAGAAGTAGTGGGACGAGTGTGGAAGTAGGAGAAAATAATTATGGATGAAGGGAAGGGGAGTTGATGAGGGGAAGTTTGAGAGGTGGGGAATGGGTAGGGGAAGTTAGGAGAGGAGGAGAGAGGCTATTCTGCAATATTAAATGCAGGCACTAGAGCGAAGCTGGATACAAGATAGCTGTAAGATTTATAAAATGGAGAGAAAAAACAGAAGATGATGAAGGAGCATTGAAAAATGTTTGAAAAATAGTAAAAAGAGGTGGACTCTCCATTAAAGTGATATAAATGGCTTTTGGAAGATCCACCTGTTTCCTTTTCATGTTGAGAAGGAGCTTAGAAAATCGACAATGGAAAGCCAGTCACCCACCTCTCTCTAGAAGCGCTGGAGCAGGGCACAAAGATTTTCCCGACGCTATTCAGCTTCCCTTTTGCATCACAGAGATTTCCAGATGATTGCGTCCTCCGGCCGGTGAGACCCTTTCCCGCGTTATGTCTGCTTAAATTCGAGCCCATTTCTGCTGGATTGAGACCACCTTCCGGTAATCCCTGTCCGCTTACGTCATGTCTGGATTCGTTCCTTTCGCTGGGATTTCCGTTATACTTCTCACAGACGTTTTCAGTGACATAGGTATTATTGCAAGAAGATGGCAATGGTGTAGGAGGACGACGTTTTCTAGTTGCTGTTTTTTTATTTTGACGTTGTTGCTGTTTTGGCTTCGAATTACTAAATCCGTGGAGAGAATTATCGCCGTTTACCAAATCCCCTTGAATCCCCTCGGAAAGTCTTGCTTTTGCAGGAAACACTGTCGACTCCGTATCCTCATCTGTAGAAGATTTAAAAATTTACTTTGTTATTATTTGAAGCAGATTTTTAACAAATTATTATTATGGCAGGGTACAAGTCTTAGAAATTAAATGGAGGGTTTCAATATAATCGATTGTATTACAGAAATCGAGTGGTTCTTTTGATCAACAAATTTTAAAAAGGCATTAAAAATAATATACGGGAGACCGTCCTACAGTAAACCATAAATACAGTTGATAATTATTACAGACCTGGGAATCATTTGGTAAATTCAAAATAATATCAATACTATCTACATACAATCACTTGGAATTTTTTAAAATTTGCAAATTTTTTAAAATTTTGAACTTTTCTGAAAGGCTGTGGCTGCGGGTACCAAAATTTCGGTACGAATAGCCGGGTTTTTTCGGTACACATAGACAACGTTTTTTTCAAATCCTATGAAACTCCTTGAAAAACTCTTACAAATTTTGAAACTCGTTAAATGCCTTGGAATCGTGTGAAATCCTTAGTAATCCCATAAAAATCGATTAAATCGTATGAAATCCTTAGGAATCCCATACAAATCGAGAAAAATCCCGAAAACATCTTGAAATCTGTAATATCTTTAAAACTTCTTTTGTCCCGGAAGTTAGATACGCAAACTTATTTTTTCGAAAAAATGAAAGTTGTGCTAAATTGTGCTAGACTTGTGCTAGACTTGTGCTGATTTGTGCCGTAAACGATTTTTTCAAAAATCAAAAATTTTGGGCACAATTTTTGAAAAACTTTTTTTTGCTATATCCGCAACTTCTTACTAGAGCAAAAAGAAAGGTTGTGCTAGGCGGCTCGAAGTATACACAATTTTATGCAGGAAAGAAAAATTCCAAAAACCTAACTGTTACCGAAAAAAAAACCAAAAACCAAAATATTTTATTATTTTTAAAAATTTTGAAAAAATAAAACTTGTGCTGGGTTGTGTTCGACAAATGCAGTCTTTATTCCCTCTGACAAAATTACGTGAGATCAACAGTCCTCATATTAAAACTCAAAACGTAAAACTCAAAAAACATAAAAGATCCAAAAATAGTCAAATTTGGAAAAAAGAAAACTTGTGCTCACGTAATTTTGTTAGAGGGAATAAAGACTGCATTTCTCGAGCACAACCCAGCAAAAGTTTTCTTTTTTCCAAATTTGACTATTTTTGGATCTTTTATGTTTTTTGAGTTTTATGTTTTGAGTTTTAATATGAGGACTGTTGATCTCACGTAGTTTTGTCAGAGGGAATAAAGACTGCATTTGTCGAGCACAAACCAGCACAAGTTTTATTTTTTCAAAATTTTTTTAAATAATAAATTTTTTTTTTTTTCGGTAACAGTTAGGTTTTTGGAATTTTTCTTTCCTGCACAAAATTGTGCATACTTCGAGTCGCCTAGCACAACCTTTCTTTTTGCTCTGGTAAGAAGTTGTGGATCTAGAAAAAAAAACGTTTTTCAAAAATTGTGCCGGTAATTTTTGATTTTTGAAAAAACTGTTTACGGCACAAATCAACACAAGTCTAGCACAATGTAGCACAACTTTAATTTTTTTGAAAAAATAAGTTTGCGGATCTAACTTCCGGGACATAAACTCCCTCGAAAATGATGGAATGTTTGAAATCCTCTTAAATCGAGTAAAATACGACAAAATCAGATAAAGCAGGGTGGCCGCAAATCTTAATTTTCAAAATTTCCTGACTTATCCCTGATTTTTTCCTGATCAATAATATTTAAAGCTACAGCCTTCTCGAAATGTATTTTTTCAAGTCGGAAAGAACTTTTTTGAATTTTAGATACTTTCTTTCTTATAAAGAAAAAATATTTCCCAAATTGGTATAAACTTCAAATACTTAGTCGAAAGATGAACTACTTTGTTAAACATTCATTTTCTTAGTTGAAGATACATTATTTTAGTTAAAAATTAATTCCTGGTTGAAAATTTAACTATTTTGTTGAAAATTTAACTATTCCATTTTTTGTAGAAAATTTATTTGTTTTTAGTTAAAAAGTCAACTGTTTGGTTGAAAATTCTTTTTTTTTTTTGTTAAGAAATTCAATCCTCTAAGTTTAATATTCAAATATTTGTTTGCACATTTATGTACTTTGTTAAAAATTCAGCTTTTTGGGTTCAAAAATTAATTTTTTCAACTGAAACTTTACCTATTACATTTTTGAAAGAAAATTAATTTTCACGGTTGGAAATGTAAATGTTTGGAATCAAGTTAGTATGTTAAAAATTTATCTTAGAAAAAAATTGAATAAATAAAAAAAATTATATTATTAAAAAATAAATAAGTTCAACTATTTTTGATTAAAAATGGAAATATTTCTAGTTCAAATATTAACTATTATATTTTTCGTTGAAAATTCATCTTTTCAGGTTGAAAATTCGTTTTTCTTTTCATGAAAAATTAATTTTTTTGACTGAAAATTTAACAATTTGGTTG
>CAKNYM010052676.1:68554-101187 GCA_932195095.1 Andricus curvator
TGAAAACTTTTAAATCTTTGTGAAATCTTTTAAATTTTTCTAAAATCGTTGAAATCTTTCTAAAATCTTTGAAATTTTTTTGAAACCTTCATAATTTGTCTGAAATTTTGTTTAGAAATGTTTAAAAAATTTTGAAATATTTGTGAATTCTTTCTAAAATCTTTGCGAAACCTTCAAAAAAATTTTTGAAAACAAAGTTTTTGTGAAATATTTTAAATCTTTCTGAAATCTTTATAAAATTTTTGAAATTTTTCTGAAATATTTGAAATGTTTGAAATCGTTCAGAAATTTTTTGAAGCTTTTATGGGATTTTTTGAAATCTTTGCGAAATTTTCTGAAATATTTTAAATCTTTGAAATTTTTGTGAAATCTTCTGAAGTTTTTGTGAAATGTTTTGAATATTTCTAAAATATTTGTGAAAATTAAGCTTTTACATTTTTCTGAAATGTTTTAAAATTTTTGAAATGCTTTGCGAAATATTTGTGAATTTTTGCATTTTTCACAAGTTTTTGAGTAATACGATTAATGAATTAATTCATTTCGCTATTTCGGGGAAAAAATGTAACCAAAAGTAACCTTTTCATAAAACAAGTAACTTTTT
Source organism: Andricus curvator (assembly GCA_932195095.1). Classification (NCBI taxonomy): domain Eukaryota; kingdom Metazoa; phylum Arthropoda; class Insecta; order Hymenoptera; family Cynipidae; genus Andricus; species Andricus curvator. The sequence continues at coordinate 69,156 of CAKNYM010052676.1, forward strand.
AGCAACCGCGGATCAAAAAAATAAATAAATTACTAAAAAGTAACCCGTTCCGAGCCCTGATAATAAATTATGATTTGATTAGAGTAAACTGAGATCATCTGAAAAATCTGCGACTGTAGATAAAGTAGAAATCACTTTTCTAAATTGACCAAAATTATTAAAATAATGAAAACTTGATTTTCACTGCGATCAGAAGTAAATTCCCGGGTTTTAATTAAATTCCCAGGTTTTTCCGGGTCAATGAAGTTCCCGGTCATTTCCCGGTTAAGTCGCCACCCTGCTCATGCTGTTTGTCACGCTTGACTGAGCACCACCTCTCTCTCGGTCCCGCGGTCCTGGCATCACAAAAATGCCGAAGACTTAAATTCTAGGAACGACGTAAACCCGGACTTATTAAATCCAAGTTTCAGTGTAGTTGTTATATTTTTGCTTCTGGTAATGGCTCCTACACTGCCAATAACCTTCTTAGCCACGTTTATACGCCTAACTATTTCTCCATCGATCTATCCGTCACTAGTAAAAATAAACTATCAAGATACACACTTATTAACATGTTCTCTCCTCTCATCGTTCATCCTGTGAAATTTCATTTTTGGCCCTTATCGAGTTGTCATTCTCTTGTTTTTATATACGATTATAGTGAAACCATAAATTTAAATGTTGAATACTGATTTTTGACTCTTGGATCATTAATCATAGCAGGTACTCTCGAAGCGACTGCAATATGCAAAAGCTTTCGGACGATAAGCAAACGTTGACACTGAAGCGAGTGAACATACGTCATATGCATCAGAATGAGTGAAGTAAGGATGAGCATGGAGGATCGTGCGCCATAGGTCCGGTGGTTATTTCAAGAGAACTGGTTTGGTAGCTACGCTATATTTACTTTTCTTCAGCGTGCCAGAGTCATCGGAGGCACTGGTACCCAGTATCTGCACTTGGTTCGAACTTTGCCCCAATCAATTTAATTCAATTAACTTCAATTTCATATGTATGTCATTTTTTTCATCAAAAGTACCCACCATCAAGCACTGAACCTAATCCCTTTAATCAAAAAGCGCAACTATTCATTAGCATGTCAACAAGGAAACTGAGGTGCTAAATAACAGATAAAAAAATAGATGAAAATTCCGACGTCATAGACAGGAAACTACGTCGTAAATTACGTAGGAAACTAAGTCGGAGATTACGCTGGATACTATGTCGGAAACGAAGTAGTACCCGATGTCGGAAACTACATCGTAAACAACGTGAGAAATTGGGATAGTAACTGACGTAGTAAAAATAGATGAAAATTCCGACGTCATAAAGTACACCGGAGAGTGCGTCGTAAATTACGTAGGAAACTACGTCGTAAATTACTTAGGAAACTAAGACGGGAATTACGCTGGACATTATGTCGGAAACGAAGTAGTACTCGATGTCGGAAACTACATCGTAAACAACGTGAGAAATTGGAATAGTAACTGACGTAGTATACGATGCCGTTTCCGATGTAGTTTTCTACGTTGTGACTTACGCCCATAAACTACGTTACCAATTTGAGGGGGGAAGGGGGTCTCTCTAGAAACTACGGTTGTTAAGATGGGGTGGGGGGAGGGGCAGCGGAAGTAACTTTACAAACATAGATAACATTTACTAAGTTTCCTGTTGAAAATTCTACTATTATATTTTTGGTTAGGAATTCACTTGGTTGCAAGTTGAACTACTTTATTAAAAATTTATTTTTTTTTGTTGTAGATTTATTTCCTTCGTTGAAAATCTAACCATTTCCATTTAAAAAATCATCTTTTGGGTTGAACTCTTCTGCAAAAAATTCATTTTTTTAGGATTCATAATTTTAGATGACATTTTAGATCACCTCATCGATGAAGAACGCTTTCTTTTTGTCCATAAATGCCTGAAATTCACATTTGTTTATATTATTTGTTTATAGACTAAACAAATAGTGGAAAATGGCAACATTTTTAGAAAATGTAACTATTTTGTTGAAAATTCATTTTTTTTAGAATTCATTTTTTCAACGAACAATGAAACTATTACATTTTTGGTTGAAAATTGATATTTTTTATTGAAAATTAATTTTTTCTAGTTGAAAATTCATGTACTTCTCGGTTGAAAATTTATCCTTTTTGGTTAAAAATGCAACTGTTTGGGCCTAAATTAATCTGGTTTGGTTGAGGATTCAATAATATGGTAGAAAATTGAACTATTTTTATGAAAATGTAACTTTTTGGTAGAAAATTATATTTGTTGGTAAAAAGTTATATTTTCGCGTTGAAAATTAAATAATTCATCCTTTTGACTTTAAAGTTCAATAATTTTGTAGAAAAATTATTTATTTTGATGAACACTCGTGTTTCTGGTAGAAAATTAATCTTCTTGCTGGGAAATTAATCTTCTTGCTGGGAAATTAATCTTTTTGGCTCAAAATTTAACTATTTAATTCAAAATTCGTCTTTTTGAGTTGAAAATTAAACTAGTTGGTTGAAAGTTGAACTAGTTTATTCAAAATTCATATTTTTTTTTTAAATTCATCTCCTTAGCTGCAAATTTGAAGAAAAAAACTCCTGATTTACGTGATCCTAGCAAATAATGAATACAACAAATTTTTATTTTTATTTTAAACTAGTGAGGAAGTTGAAAAACTAATCTAATTGAAAGCTGGAAAACATTTAAGTATGCAAGTAAAAAACCTATTTTAAACTAAAATAATCATTTGCTTTAAAAACTAAAAAGGTTAAAAAAAACTACAAAAATTTGTTTAAACTCCCGGCTTTTATATTCTTCAAAATTAAATAAATATTAAAAAAATTTCTAAACTAAAAAATTTAATAACTTACAAAAAGGAACAACCATATTTTTGAAAAGTCTTGACCTAAAAATTAAAAAACAACTGAATAATTTATAGAAGAAAAAGTTTCTCCATTAAAAAACTGAATAAATAACTAAAAATTAAGAAAAAAACTCTGCAGTAAAAAAAATCGAAATAATTCATAAAAAACTGAATAAGTTAAAAAATCAATTTAAAATGTAAAGAAACATCCGGTCTTCGTGTTCTCCACAATTATATGACAATTTTTTAAAAATTATTTTTATTGAAGAACCTTAAAAAATTTGTAAATAACTAAATTATTAATAAAAAAATTTTAAATAATAAAGCTGGAAACTCCCAAATATAAGCGTCCACGGTGTGATTAGATTTTTTCAATTCGGAAAATTTTTCATGGTAATGTTTTAATTTATTCATGATTGCAAAGTTAATTATTTTTTATGTTTTTTGCCATTTGATTCGATTCTGTAATCGTATCGTCAAAATTTGTAAGTTTTAAGCTTTATCATTTAGAAAGATTAAAAAAATTTTCTTAATTTAGTTATTTTAAGATTTTTTGTGTTTTTGTTACTGAAGAGACTTTTTAAAAATATTTTTTTTTTATATAACTGTAAGGAACACAAAAGCCAGGAGGTTTTTCAAATTTTTCAATTTTTTGTTTCTCCTGGAAAATTTCTAAAATGCTGAATATGTCGTTTCGGAACGCCACCATTCAATAGTGTTTTTTTTTAAATACTTTTGACAAGTGAAATAATACGTAAATAAATAAAGAGCCGAAATTGGAAGTTAAAGAAAAATTATTTTTTATCTTTATTGAGTATATTTTTTACAGCATTTTTCCAAAAGTCAAAAGTCAATTTTTGGGGTTTTCACTAAAAATGGCGGCTGTGATACAAAAATATTATTATATAATACAAATTATTATTCTCTCAATATTATTCTCGTTCAATGTAAAAAAATCATTTAATCCATTTTCTGTTAATGACAAACATTTCATTAATTCAATAAAATGGTAGTATAAACCGAATTAGATGAAAATTAAAATTATACCGTAAATGGAGTAATTCTCGAAAAATCGATTGAAAATGGATTTTCTTACTTGGTATAATAATTCTTATAGGTCTTTATATTATTAAACTTGAGAAATGTCCACTTTCTTGAGGCGGATCATTTTTTATTAAAAGCTGCTTTACGTCTCTACTTTTTACTTTTTTGTTTTTAGTATTCTTACCTACGAGGGAAAGAGCTTGTAGAATGAGAAGATTAATGGCAAAACTAATGGAGAAAAATATTTGAGAGAAAATAATTTTTTCTCTGAGCTTGACGCTGCAAACTCTGTTGTCTTTTAGATGGAACTATGGAGGGTAATTGCCAGTTACATTACAATTGGAAATGATCTACACACTTGTTTAATAAGCTGTTGTAAAAGTTCCTTAATTTTTAAGATATTAAAATAAAGTCGATATTGGATTTATGTCCCCTGGGTTTAAGGTTTCAGAAAATTGATGCCGCGCCGAGGGTATGGGTGAGAGGAGCTGCAAGAGGATGTGCGGTGTTCAATCAGGCGTGAGAAAACAGGAGCGTTGCGGTAAGGCGCTGTACCCTAACGGCCTACCTGTGTAACTGCAGCATGACGTTGCGTTAGTTCACTCAAGTGGGAAGCACACGCTTAAGCATAGCGAATAAGCACGATAGCGAGCTCGCGTCGACCAGCAGTGGGCCTCTGATACCTAAAGCCAACTGAAGCCGATGGGACTGATCGGATTATTTCGTGCGATCGAATGAGCCTGCCTTTGACCTTGACAACAGCGCCATCTGACACGAAAATATATACCGCGAAGCAGTATCTCGAAGTTATTGGAGCAATGTTAACGAAAAAGAGCAGTGAATATCAATTCATTTTAATCAAAAATGTTACACGCTTTAAAATTAATTTTTTTCTATAAGATTTCTTGTTCATATTTGATTGAAATTCAAATTTCTTCTGAATAGTTCCAAATTGGTGGCGCTGTTCTAGCTACCCAACAGGGGTATTCGCCAAAGAAAACAAAGAAGAGAGAGAGAGAGAGTATGATCGTTTCGAAACGAAAAGTATGACCTGTCATTGGAACACCTCTTTGTCTATCTCACATGGTAGAAAGAGAGGTTCGATCGACTTCAGGCATCGGAGTCCCACTGCAGTGTTTTAAAACCTCAAACTGTCAAGTGTCAACGTGAGAATTGTGATAACTGTGTATCAATTTTCAACTAAAAATGGAATAGTTAACTTTTCAGTTGAAAAATTAATTCTCAACCAGAAAAAAAAGAAGTTTCAACAAATTAGTTAAATTTTTAGCCACAGAGATGAATTTGCAACTCAAATGATAAATATCAAATAAATGAATTTTCAACAAGAGTTCAACGTGGAACCAAATACTTGAATTTCCAACAAAAAAATGATTTATTAACCAAGCTGATTCATTTTCTACCAAAAAGGACGAATTTCCAATAAAATAGACGAATTTTCAACAAAAAAGTTCAATTTTCAACTGCACAAAAAAATCAATTTTTAACCAAAAATGGAATAGTTCAATTTTCAGTATAAAAAAAATTTGAAACAAGAAAATGATTTTTTAACACAGTAGATTACTATTCTACCAAAAAATACGAATTTTCAACGAAATATATGATTTTTCAACAAAATAGTTTAAGTTTCAACGACAAAAGATCAATTTTCAACCAAAAAGTTGATTTTTAACTAAAAACGATCAATTTTCTCTAAAAAAATTAATTTTCAACCAAAAATAGAACAAATTTTCAACAAAATAGTTACATTTTCAATCAGAGATGGAACTTCAACCAAAGAATTGAATTTTTGACAAAGTAGTTTAACTTTCAACAACGTAGTTGAATTTTTGACCAAAAAATATGACTTTTTTAGAAAATAGTTTTATTTCCAACAAAATAATTAAATTTTCGACTAAAGAGTAGACTTTTTAATTAAACGAGATGAATACCGAACCAAAAATATATCATAGCAGTCTTTTCATCAACAAAAAATTAAATTTTAACCAAAAATAGTTGAATTTTTTATTGGGTTCTATTAATTCAGTTTGCATTTGAGTAAAAAACGAGAAAAAAGGGGGCAAAAGGGAAAGTTTCTTAAAACAGAGAAAAAGTGTATTCTTTGGAAAAGGGGAAAAGAAACATTTTTCAGTATAATACCAGGAAAGGTAATAAAATTCTGTATCTAATAAACCCAACCTGAAGGTAAAAAGTTAATTTTATAAAATGATATTGCAAAAAACGTCCGAGGTTTGCGAAAAATTAGAATAACTTTGGAAATGGTTAACATTTGCTACAGTTGTTGGGCTCATTTTAAAGTCTCTATAATTTTTTTCTAAATTTTAAAAATATTTTTAGAATTGTTACCCTCAATTCTGCCCTAGGGTTAAACTTGGTACAAAAATAAAGCAAAAATTTAAAAATTGTGTAAATACTAACAAAAAATATTTCCATATCAATATTCATCATATTGTAATAAATGTACGTAAAATTTATAAAAATATTATTTTTCCAATCATTTTTAACCATGTGGCGAGTACAATAATTATTTGAAATTTTGCAACTTTTTTGCACCAAGTTTGACTACGGGGACTTTTCTTTAATATATAATGTATAACAAAATTTAAAAAGTAGTGTAAAAATAGGGTCATTTATTGTAGGCATTATTTCCATTATTATTTACAACATTATTTCCCCTTTTTATAATTTTCCCCCTTAAATGTAAACTGAATTAAAAGAACCTAATCAGAACATCCAACTATTTTTTGTTGAAAAGACTAATATAACATTCTTGATTAATAATACTTTTTTTATATCAAAATATTATTATTTGGTCAAAAATTTGAGATTGTGTGTTTTTTTTTTAAATTCGTCTTTTTGGCTTGAAATTCCATCAATTTGATTGACAATTTTTTTCTTTTTTGAGTAACAAATTTTTTTTGGATCAAGAATTCAACTATTTTGAAAATTCATCTTTTTGGTTTGAAAATTTATATCTTTCTGCAGAAATTTCATATTTTTTAATTACAAATTTAAAAATTCAGCTATTTCAGTATTTTCAGTTAGAAAATTTAACAATTTGGTAGAAAATTTCACTATTTGGTTGAAAATTGATATATTTTGTTGAAAATTTGTCCTTTTTTGGTAGAAAAACAATTGTTCGGTTAGACATGCAACGGTTAGGTTGAAAATTAATCTGCTTTAGTTGAGAATTTAAGTATTTTGTTAAAAAATAGTCTTTGCTGGTTAAATCCAACTGTTTGTTTGCTGAAATATCAACTATTACACTTTTCGTTGAAAATTCATCTTTCTAGGTTGAAAGTTGAATTAATTTCTTGAAAGTTTAATTTTTTATTGAAGATTCATAATTTTAGTTGAAAATTTTTTGTTGTTTAAAATTTAACTGATTGGTTCAAAATGAACTTTTTTGTTGATAATTCATAATCTCGGGTTGCCAATTAAACTGGTTTATACAAAAATCGCCTTTTTGGCTTAAAAATTCAACAATTTGGCATAAAATTAAACTATTTGGTACAAAATGAAACTGTTTTGTAGAAAATTGTTTTTTTTTTTTTGTTAATTGAAAATTAATTCTCAATAAAATTCAACTGTTTCGTTGAAAGCTCATCTTTTTGGCTGGAAAATATTTTGGATCCAATTTTTTTTCTTTATTCGCAATCACCGTGTTATGAGACTGTAATGCCCCCTGATAATTTAGCGTTACAAAGCCTACTGGAATATTATTAGTTTCGAACGCCGCCACTGTAGCTCGGACCAAAACATTTTCAAATTTCGCGCCATACGAGATTACCAATCACAGCCAAGCAGATGACTGCCACGTCAGTCGTATGTTTTCACGACCAAGGATGTTATAAACATCACAACTCACTTCTCAGACGGCTCTACAGTTTCATAAAATAATCATTTCGAAGAAAATATCGTACATCACTCGGAGGGTTAGACAGGTACTCAAGTGGAGATCAATGTTCTCATTGATCTCCCCGTAAAGACATGTCTAATACTCCTTGTAATGAAATATACTATAATAATATATATTAAAAAAAATAATTAAAAATTTTTTCAGGAATCTAATAATAATTTTATTATCTTTCAACTCGAACTTCCCCAAATTTTTTTTGAAAATATTGCAAAAGTAAAAAAAAATTACCTTAAAATCATCCAGATTCTTTTTTGAAAATTCTGGAAATCTTATTAAATATTTTTTTTAAATTAATTTTTCCAACAAAAAATTATTGTTAGTTTTTCTAGGAATTTTGATACACATTTTTTATTCATTTAAAACCTTTCAAAATGCTTAAAAAACTTATACATTTTGTGTTCGACATCTTCAAAAATCTACATTTTGTTTTAAATGTTTTGAAATCTCTTCAAAACTTCTCAATATATTTTAAACTTACTCGATTATTTCCCAAATCAATAATATTGTTCAATTGTTATTTATTATTAAAAAATGTTTAAAAATCTTTTTAAATATTCTCTTAAAATTAATTTTTCAAAATACAAGATCATTTTTAATTTTCCCAGCAAAGTTAAGAAAAGTTTTTCATTTTCTCAAAACCTTTAAAAATCAATTAAAAGCTTCAACATTTTATTTCGAAATCTTCAAAAATATAAATTTAGTTTTTTATTTTTCGAAATATTTTTCAGTTTTAAATTAAGTTTGGATCTTCTCAAACCCGAGCTCAAAACTGGTAAATATTTCTTAAACTAACTCAAATTTTTTCCAAATTGATATTTGTTCAATTGTTATTTATGCATCAAAATTCAATAATTCCAGTCATATATTAAAAATTTGTTGAATAGAACAATTAAAATTGTAACGTAAAAGTTTTAATTGAACACTCTGAAATACAGTTTAGTTTTTAATATTTGATTTATAATTGCTCATTTTAAATGAAAAGTAAAATATTGCTAAAAATTCAAAAAATGTCTGACTTACAAAATTTTTAATTAAATGGGTTAGAAATGGAATCTTTCAGACTGAAACAATATTTGAATAGGATTTGGAATTGAATAAGAGCGTTTCATTTTTTAAATTATTTTTAAATTACGAATAGTTTACAAAGTTTCAATCGGAAGTTTAAATTTGTTTAACTAATGAGGCTTTCAAATTGAAAAATCGTCCTGTGAAGTCCTGCAAAAGTTCTTGGTAAAAATATACAACATAATTTTAAGTACAGTTTCCCAATATTTCAACTTTTGTGGAATCTTTGTTTTTTTTGTAAAGATTTATAATTTTCTACAATAATTTACGTAAAATTAAAAGTGTTTTTACGATGTCAAACAGCCAAAATAAAAAAATAAAAAATTCTGTAGTTTTCTGTAATACCTTGTAGATTTTTACGATGAAGTAAAAAAAATATATTAATAAAAAGTTATACAAATTTTTGAATGGTAGAAACTTGTACTTTATTGTTAAGTTTTTTACTTTTCTACAAGAAAATACAAGAACAAATTAGCTATTTGTATTTAACTGTATTTTTTTGTTAAATTTTGTACATTTTTTACAAAAAAGAAAATGTTTTAACAAAAAATTACAGTTGTAGAAATTTTGTACTTTCTTGTAAAAATTTTTTCCACCAGGGATCCTTTTAAAAAATTGTCAAATAGTGTAAATAGTGTAAATAGTGTGGTGAGTCCGAGGCCTGACAATATATATTTTTATTAAAAAATAGAAGTGTAGATAATTTCTGCCGGCAGTGAACTTTTGTCGAAATTTCAAGATTTGTTGCAGGAATTAAATAAGAGAAGAGGCAAGTACAGTGCCTGCAGTACTTACAAACTCGTTGCGCGCCACTTGATTCAAGAACAATATCAACAGGTTCGTAGCACAAGTCTTGCTTGAATGAATCGACATTGCGTTAAGAACTGTTGAAACGAAGGATGCTTACCTGCAAAAAAAAGGACAAAAATCGGTTAAAAAATTTTAGTATTTTTTTTTAAACACAGCAATATTACCCATTTAATTAAAATGGGGAAAAAATATAATTTTAATTAATTTGCAGTTAAACAAATAAGTGATTCATCTTATACATTATTTGATATTATAAATTATTCCAAATTTGTATCAGAAAGGTCGCAAACCTTCAGTTTTTAAATTTTCTGACCTCCCTGATTTTTCTTTGAACAATTTTTCATTTTCCCTGACCATTAATATTCAAAGACCAGCATTTTAATCGTGTAATATTTTTAACGTAGAATATTTTATAAACGGAATGAAACAATTATACATTAAAATTTAAAAATTATTTATTTCAACCGAAAAGGATTAATTTTTTACAATGAAAGATGAATTTTCGATTGGAAAAATGACTTTCTAAAAAAAGATTTGAATTTTCAATCCAAGAGGATGAAGTTACTTTCTAAATAAACGAATTTACAACAAAACACATACATTTTCGACCAACAAAGATGACTTTTTAAGAAAATACTTGAATTTTCAATAAATTAGTTCAATTTCTAACCAAATAGTTGAATTTTCAACCAAATTAATTAATTTTTAATCAAACAATTGCATTTACAACCAAATAGTTAAAGTTTCAAGCAATAAAAGCGAATTTTCAACCAAATAGTTGCACTGTTATCTAAATAGTTGACTTTATAACCTACAGTCTTATACAAAGATGAATTTTCACCAAATGGTTGAATTTTTAATAAAAAAAGAATGAAATTCTACAAAACGATGAATTCTGAACAAAAAACGTATTAGTTGATATTTCACCCAAAAAAAGAAACTTTTCTGCAGAATACTTAAATTTTCAATCAAAGAGTTGAATTTTCAATAAAGTAATGGATTTTTTAAACAAATAATTGAAATTTTAAACAAATAGTTGTACTTAAAACATACAAAGATTAATTTTCAACCAAAAACAGTTGCATTTATAAACAAATGGTTACATTTTCAAGCCAAAAAGACGAATTTTATAGAAGACAGTTGAATTTTCAACAACAAAAAAAGGTAAATTTTCAACAAATCAGTGGATTTTTTAACTAAAGAGTTAAATGCTTATTCTACCAAGATGAATTCTCAAGAGAAAATGTAATGCATAATTGATATTTGAACTAAAAAAAAAATTTCTATCAAAAGAGATGCATTTTAAAAACAAAAAGACGAATTTTCAACCAGGAAGGTTAGTTTTCTATAAAAAAAGACGAATTAAAAAAAAACACATGAATTACAAAAAAATATGTGAATTTTCAACTAAAAAAGATAAATTTTCAGCCAAAGAGATGAAGATTCAACTAAAATGATGAATTTTTGAACCAAAAATACGAATTTTCATCAAATAAACATTTTTTAAGTTAGAGCGAAAAAAATTCCTTCAAATTGATAAACTTCCTAGCCAAAAGACGAATTTTCTGTAAAAGAGATGACTTTTCAACGCGAAAATCTAAATTTTAACAAAGAATTTAATTTTCAACCAAGCAATTGTATTTGTAACCAAAAAGAGGAAATTTCAAACGAAACAAAAATTAGTTTTCTACCAAAAAAGGCGAATTTTTATCTTAAAATAATCAATTTAAAAAAAAAAAAAAAAAAAAAAATTGTAACAAAATAATTAAATTTGCCGCCAGAGAGATGAACGCCCAACAAAAAAATGCCACTTTTATCCAAGAAGTTAAATTTTAAATTAAAAAAGATAAATTTTCAACAAAATAATTTAGGTATTTCAAACAAAAAAGATTTTTATTTTAAATCAAAAACAGTTGAATTCAACCAAATGGTTGAATTTTTAATAAAAAAAGATTAAACCTCAACAAAAACAGAGGACAGTTGAATTTTCAACACCGAAAGTTCAATTTTCAACAAAAAGATGAATTCTCAACGAAAAGTGTAGTAGCTGAAATTAAAAAAAGAAACGAATTTTCTAGAAAATAGTTAAATTTTCAATCAAAGAGTTGAATTTTCAGCAAAATAAATAAATTTTCGAAAAAATCATGGAATTTTTTAAACCAAATAATTGAAATTTTAACCAAATAGTTGAATTACAACCTACAAACATTAATTTTCAACAAAAAACAGTTGTATTTTTATCCAAATAGTTACATTTTTAAGTCAAAAAGATGAATTTTATAGAACAAAACAAAACAGTGACATTTTTAACCAAAGAGTTGAATTTTTAATGCACAAAGATGAATTCTCAACAAAAAAGACGAATTTTCTATCAAAAAAAGACAAATTTTCAACAAAATACTTGAATTAAAAAAAAAATAGTTGAATTTTCAAAGAAAATGGTAGATTTTCAACCAAAAATAAAAAAGTTAAAATTTTCAACAGAACAAAAATTAACCAAAGAGAGAAATATTCAACTAAAATGATGAATTTTTTAACTAAAAAGACGAATTACAGTTGATTTTTCAACGCGAAAATATGACTTTTCAACAAGAAAGCCAATTTTTAACCAAGCAGTTGCATTTTTAACCAAAAAAAAGGAAATTTCAAACCAAAACGATTAATCTTCTACCAAGAAAGGTGAATTTTCAACTAAAAAACATCAATTTTCAACAAAAAATAGAAAAGTTACATTCTTAGTTAAAGAAACTAAGTTTAAACAAACAAAAAAAAAAGAATTTTTAACAAAATAGTTCAATTTTCCCCCAAAGAGATGAACCTTCAACCAAAAAAATATTTTTTTAACAAAGTAGTTCAACTTTTGCCCTAGTAGTTAAATTTGAAATTAGAAAAGATCAATTTTCAACAAAATTATTCAATAGATATTTCACACAAAAAATATTTTTATTTTAAATAAAAAACAGTTGAATTCAACCAAAAAAAGTTGAATCCTTAAGAGCTGAATTTTTAAACTAGAATGACAATTTTCAAAGAAAAAATAGTTAAATTTTCAACACCAAAATGTAAATTTTCGACAAAAAGGTTATTTTCCAACAAAATTTTCAACCCAAAAAAGACAAATTTTTATCCAAAAAGGATGACTGTATAGTGTATAACAAAATTGTTGTATTTTAAACCAAATAATAAAATTTTTGACTAAAAATATAAACCTCAGTAGGAAGCAATTGCAAAAAATAGAAATACGAGGACGAAAAAGACGAATTTGAATTAAATTTGAAATTAATTGATGAACTTAATGAACTATTATTTCAATTCATCAAAATTCAAATTAAAAATTAAATTAAATTCAAAGAAAAAATTACTGACAAAAATATTATATAAGAGTGGCCGCAAAATTTCATTTTCAAAATTCTCTCATTTTTTCTGACCAATTTTTCATTTTCCCTGACCATTAATATTCAGAGACCAGAATCCTAATCTCGTGAAATTTTTAACACAGAATCTTTTATAAACGAAATAAAACAATTTCTAATGAAAATTTTCAAATTTTTAATTTATTATCCTTAACAGTTATTTTAAGTTCCTCTTATAGAAATTTCCTGAATTTTGCAAGATTTTTTTTCAAAATCCTTGGCTTTACGCTGACTTTCGCCGACTACAATATTTCTTGACCTGCGGCCACCCTGTTGCAATAAAGGAAAAAATTAGTAATATAATTATGTCTGCTATCGGAAAATAAAGTTAGAACTTAGAAGCTTAATTAGAAATGGTGATGCATGGTTAATTTAATTAAGTCTTAATTGCAGCTACTGAGAGCAATCTAATTATAATTTACTTTCTTATTACAATACTTTCATCTGAAAATTGTAATTTAAATCTCACGAATCATAAAAAAATGAAGAAAAATAAAAGTCATTTCCATTTGGGGTTTCGCTCCTCGGTGGCGAAAAGGTTACAGGTTAAAGAGACACTTCATTCCGTGTAACTGGCAACACATTTCACTTTACTGCTCTTTGTGAAGTGAATACAAAACAAAGTTATGAAAAAATAAAATTCTCCGTTTCCTGTCGGATAAAAAGGTATGCAGCTGGGAAAGAAAGTCCATTTTTTAATACTGCTTTTAATATTGAAAAAGACTTCTTTTATTGAAGCATCCGTCTTTTCTCGACGGGTTTGTTTTTATTTTTATATTAATAATCGTAAATGCTTTAAAAAGCCTTAATACAGTTGATCAATTAGAAACTGCTAAAATTTAAACTTACTTTTATATAGAAAAATTTGTTCACAAAAATGGAAATTTTTCATAGACATTTTTTAATTTAAAGAGGAAATTTTCAGAAGATTGGTAATCAGGATGTCTAACTGATGGATGATTTTGAATTCCCGGTCATTTCATCTTCAATTTAAAAGAGTTTTGAAGATTTCAAGATATTTCTAAACATTTGAAAGATTTAAAAGATTTCTGATTTGGAACAGGGAGTTTTGAAGAAGAATGTATAATTCCAAGTTGGAACATCAGATAATTTCTGATCATAAGAATTACAATTCTGATTTGGTACAGAGAATTTTGCAAAAGAATTATAATTCTGAATTTAAACAGGAATTTTTTTTCAAATTTTCTTTTTCTAAACCAGAATTAAAATTCAAAATAATTCAGATTCATAAAAATTCAAATCACTTCAAAAGGACGAATTTCTAACAAAATAGTTGAATTCTAAACAAAAAAGATGAATTTTCATCGAAAAAGTTCCAATTTCATCCAAAAAATGCATTTTTCTACCAGGAAGATTGATGTTCTACCAAGAATGCGAATTTTCAACAAAATACATCAATTTTCAACAAACTTATTGAATTTTTAGGAAAAAAGGGAATTATCTACAAACAGTTCAATTTTTACGACAAAAATATATTTTTTCAACAAAAGTTAATTTTCTGCAAACTATTAAAATTTTCTTCCAAATAGTTAAATTTTTATCAAAATAGTTTCATTTTTAACCAAACGTTTGAATTTTTAACCAAACGTTTGAATTTTCAACCAAAAATATGAATTTTCAATCAAAAATATGAATTTTCATCAATAATGTTAATTTTCAACCAAATTGTTGAATTTTGAAGGCAAAAAGATTAAATTTTCTAAAAAAAACGTTCAATTTTCAACAGAAACTTATGAATTTTCAACATAAATGAGGAATCTTCAACCAAAAAAAAATTCATTTTTAATAGAGTAATTCAAATTTCAACCAAGCGGTTGAATTTTTAACCAATAAAGCTGAATTTTCAACAAAAAATGTAATAGTTAATACTTAAGATTTTAATTTGAAATAAAAAATATTTGAACTCAACCAAACAGTTGCATTTTTAACCAAAAAAAAAGATGAATTTCCATCCAAAAAAATAAATGTTTACAAAGTATTTAAACTTTTAACCAAGTAGTTATATTTTTTACCAAAAAAAGTCTTATTGACAAAATAGTTGCATTTTCAACAAAATAATAAAATTTTTAACCAAATACTAGAATTTTTAACCAAACGAGATGAATTCCGAACCAAAAATATAATAGTAGAATTTTCAACCAAAAATAGTTGGATTTTTTCAATGGGTTCTATTAATTCAGTTCACATTTTAGTGAAAAAACGAGAAAAGAAGCAAAAAGGACAGCTTCTTGAAAACAGGCGGAAAAAGAATTCTTTTAAAAAAGGGAAAAGTGGGGAAAGGGAAATGAGTGTGAAGTTACCTAAGTTCGTAACGTTACTTCCAATCACCCCACCCCCCTGTCACCAACTGTAATTTTTGGCGCGACCCCCTCCCCCCTCAAATTGGTAACGTAGTTTATGGATGGCCCCTTATCTCAAAAGCATTTCGCGTAAACACTTTCAAAATATAACCTTGAAAGTGTTTACGCGATATTGTTTAATTGAGATAATAAATAACCTTGAAGTTGTTTACGCAAATTCGTCTCTCACAATTGCGCAATATCATTTTTTGCCTCCATCGAGACCCTTCGCGAATATTTTAGAAACTTAGCACGGACACGAACCACTTCAGCTGTGGAACGGTCTCAATGTCGGTAAGGTGGGAATTTGTATTTAGAAACGCCGTTGTCTATCTACTCATCCACCCACAAAAAAGAAAATAATTCACTTGATTGGTTGTAAATTTTTCTTCTAGAAAGTTTTTTGCTTCTCCTGTAAAATTAGGTTGATTGGACATTCACCCAACTCTCGGATTCTGCGCCCCCCCCCCCCGGTATCTGCCTTCCTAGAACAGCTGGCCCACGCAGTTGCTCAGCGCGCAGGTCAAAAGATGGTTGCGACTCTCGCCTCGGAAGGGCCACAGTGCACGAGTACTCAGTCGAGTATATTGCGCAATATTATGCATTCCATTTGGAAACGGTTTAGGCGGCCCTGACTGTTTACATTTGGCACCGCTTAGCTTTCCGAGAGTCAATGGTAAAAAATGATTAAAAAAATGGAAATAGGAAGCTTTTTTCTGTATTTTAAGATAAGGTTACATCAGTGAATACTCTCATCAACCTTATATTGACGGAAGTGGACTTTTCACAACGTCGATCGCGTTAAGCATGTCGCGTCCAATTAAGTTCTGTGCACTTTCAGTACCGACAATTGCGCTATTTCGGGGCAACCGTGCGTATATCCAGTCATTGTACGGGTATCGATAGATAGCCATCTGTCTCAACAATTTGAACATCTATGTTGGCGGATAAACATTTCGTTATAATAGCTCACGTTCATATAAAACGACACACCATTCACATAGTCACATTAGTCACGATACAAGATTCTATATTGTTTTCAATTAGGGTCATTCAGCCGGATAATTGCATTCCTCGCTGTAAGCCTCTCCCATCTGATTTTGCACTTTTTTATATTAAATTGGCATCATCAAGAGCGCGTATAATTTTCCGTTTTGCGACGAAAAATAATTTTTAATACAAAATACAAATTTCGAATAACTATTTATTATCCAAGCTTATTTGTTTATTTGTTTTTACGGTTATATGAATATAAGTTTAATAAAATGCTTGCAAAAATTCACAAAAAAGATTTTGAAGATTTCAGATACGGAAAATCAAAATTTCAATGAAAAAGTTCATTTTCAACAAAAAAGATGAATTATAAAAAAAATATTATAGTTGATATTTCAAGCAAAAAATATTTTCATTTTAAATAAAAACAGTTAATTTCGTCCAAAAAAGACGAATTTTCAAGGAAATAGTTGAATCCTCAACCAAAACAGATTAATTTCTAATGAAACCGTTACGTTATTCACCAAAAAAGATAAAATTTCTAAAAAAAGAGATGAATTTTCGAACTTAAAAGGCGAGTTTTCAACAAAATACACTCAACTCCCGATATAAGAACGGAGTGCTCAGAGTGCGGCCCTCGAGCAATTTGTCACGCTTGACTGCGCACATCCTCTCTTTCGGCCCCGCGGCTCCTCTCATCACGAAACTGTGGAGGCCATCAGTTCTAGGAATATCGTAAAACTGGGGGTTCTTATATCAGGAGTTGAGTGTAATTGAATTTTCAACCAAAAAAGACTTTTCAGACGAGAAAGAACACAAATTTCAAACAAATTATAATTTGAGGGAAAAATAATATTCGATACAAATTACAAATTTTCAATAACTATTTATTTTTCTAAGTTTATTTGTTTCTGAGGTTATATACATATGATTTTTCTAGGTTTCTTGAGAAAATTCAAAATGATTTTGAAAATTTTTAGACTTGTCAACAAATTTTCTACAAAATTTGTTAGAAATTTTTTTTGCAATTGATAGTATTTTACAGAATTTTATAAAACAATCAAGTCAGCTGCCTTAACAGATATTTAGGACTTGTAGAAGCTTAGAAGAAATAAAACATATTTGATAAATT
The DNA here is from genome assembly GCA_932195095.1 of Andricus curvator. Taxonomy (NCBI): domain Eukaryota; kingdom Metazoa; phylum Arthropoda; class Insecta; order Hymenoptera; family Cynipidae; genus Andricus; species Andricus curvator. Next base: position 86,746 of record CAKNYM010052676.1, read on the forward strand.
TTCGGAAATTTTTCAGTTTTAAAATATTTTTAATCTCAAAAAACTTCTAAAATTTCTCATAAATTTTTTAAACTGGCTCAAAACATTCCTCAGATTTTAAGAAATCTTACAAAATTGAAAAAATTTCCTTAAAATCTTGCAGATATTTTTTTGACAATTTTGGAAATATTTTGAAATGTTTTAAAACCTTTTTAAATTCTCTTTGAAAGTTTATTTTTCATGGTGAAAAATCATTAAAAATTTTCCCAGGTATTTCAAGAAATTTTTTTAATTCTTTTGAAAGATTTCAAAATACTTTGTTTTAAACTTTTCTGATCAAAATCTTCAAAAATCTACATTTTTTTGAAAATTTTCACATTTTTTTCATTTATTTTGAATATTTTCAAAACGTCTAAATATCTCTCAAAATTACACGAATTCTTCATACAAATTTGTAATCTTGCAGAATTTTTCAAAATAAAAAAATCTGAAAAATGTAATAATATGAAAATATTGGTTCAGAATCAACCACAAATTATATATTAATTCTGAAATTAAGATATCAATTTCTATCAATTTAAATAAGAATTAAAATATATTTTCATAAAATATTATTAGAGTGGGAGATCAATATAGAATTATGCAATAAAATAACCTGATCAGATAATTGCGATCAAAGGTACTTATGTGAAGTTCTCAGTATCTCAATGCCGCAAGGTACTCTCTTAAAATGAACCAGTGAAATCTCACTGGTTGAAACAGCCAGAAGTGTGTCACTGAGAATCAGTGAGATTCCACTGGTTCACTCAGTGGAATTCTGTCACTGGTTCAATCAGTCACTTACTGGTTCACCCAGCGAAAGTCGGAAAATGACTGATTCACCCATCCAAAGTCGGAAAATGACTGGTTCACCCAGCCAAAGTCGGAAAATGACTAGTTCACCCAGACAAAGTCGGAAAATGACTGGTTCACCCAGCCAAAGTCGGAAAATGACTGGTTCACCCAGCTAAAGTCGGAAAATCACTGGTTCACCAGTGATAATTCAAAATACTGATCAACCAGTGGAAATTTAACTGGTTCAGTTTAATATAGAAGATAAAATATACGATAACTATATATTAATCGTGCGCGTGTTAGTTTTCTAGTTACTTTAAAAATTAAAATATATTTTTATATATTATTAGAAACACCTAGAAATACTACCCGAATCGGGTAGTGTCACGCTTACCTCTTGAGGCTCGCCGAAAGGGAAATGGCTTAATGGTATATATTAGAGCGGAAGACTGATATAGAATTATGCAATGAAATGATCTGAAGTGATAATTGCGATCAAAAATACTTATGTGACGACCGCAGTGTCTTAATGCCGCAAGGTTTACATATGCGATAAAATTACATAATTAACGGCCAATGGAAATGTAATTTTATAGTCACAACTGGCGTTCTTCGACGCCATACGTAACAACATTGCCTCCAAGTCACTGGGTCAGGAAGTAGTAAATACTCACCGCATCCTTGCACATACACACACACACACACACACATATATATATATATATATATATATATATATATATATATATTGGTATACCAATTTTAGAAATATATATGCATCCGCCTCCCCAGAAAAACGTGTGCAATGTGCATTGCATTGTAAGAAGTGTACCGTAAATTCACTTCCGCTCAAGATCAATCTGAATCCTATACCATTTCTGTACTTCAAATTCATGAATGTACTCGAAAACCTTGTTATGAAAAGTCCTTTAAATATATTTAAAGTGAAGGAACTTTATAAGATTTTTTATCCTTTCATCTCTTATTTGTTAATAATTTATTTAATAAAATGTATAGGCAGGACATAGTCATAATTGCATATAAACAAGCAGTGAAAATGTATACTCTCACAGAAAAAACAGAAGATAAACTTTACATCGATTTCCGACGAAAGATTCTTTGCAACAAAAATTAACTTCAGAGGATAAACTTTACACAAATATCGGTTAAACTTTCCTTTGCTTTTCCATGACAAACACATGTTTTTTGAAAGACGCGAAATTGGCTGAACAAAACTTTATCGCTCTAAAAAATTTCCTGCAACAAATTTTATTCTTAGTTTTTTCTGTGCTTTGAATCTTCCTCAGTTTGGATATATCAAAAATTTTGAAGACAACTAGCAAACTTGAACATTTATTGAATGTAAAACAACTAACTCTATTAGAAACGTTAGAAAGGATTCAAGTTTTGATGTTCTTGGGAATGAATCGAAATACAAATTTTGATTACTTAAAAATTGGCATGAATCATACTTGGATCTTTCTCAAATTTCCAAGCTGCCAAGTATTCTGTTCATCCAAAATCCAAACTGGAACTCATCCAAATTTTATTTTATTCTTAAATTAGAATCATAATTTTGAAAGTATTACAAAGCTTAAAGTGGACAAAAAGAATTCGGAAGTTCAGTATAACCACTACCCAATCTAATAAGCTTTTGAAGTTTAAAGAAGATAGAGTAGTTTGCAAAACATAAAGGATCATGTATAAAAAAATAGAATCGTTAAACATTTTAATCTTTAAATTTGAAGTTTGCAAAACTGTATAAAGTCTTGAATAAAATTTGTTAACAATTTGAAAATAAGTCTCTTTATTTAACATTTGGTTAAATATTCTTTATAACCATTACAAAGTTTCAACAGCTACTATAAGTTCCTTTCTCGCTCTGCATAATATTAATAATAATAATAATTAACTCCTCAAATACCTAGACCTAAAGTTTTGTACCTATCCATTTTCCTGAGGAAACTTCGAGTTTGGTCTCTAAGTTAGAGTGCAATTTCCCAAGTCCCAATATAGTGTGTCAATATTCTGCAATAAATAAGAATTTCCAACTTTCCCAGTTCGACAAACTGTCTGGAAATACGGAAGGAACTCGAAGAAACTCTTTAAAAGTTTTTAGTTTTCATTCAAGTTTGCATTAAGAAACAGCAACCCTAATGGACGAAAGTTTCTGATTGAAAACATGCCTTTCAACAGATATCGAAACTTTCGACGATGATTAATATTTTCGGACTATCAAACTAAAGATTAGAACATGACGTTTAAAATCTATGTTTCTTGAATTTAAATTAGTATGACAACGTCTAATTATTTATTTCGAAATTGAACACATTTTTGAATATTTATAATCTTTTATAAACAGCGAAAACACCTCAAAATGTGGAACAAAAACTGCGAATATTGAGCCAAGATTCGGGGATAAGCCTGGGTCAGTAGCAACTGGGTCCTTCACCACAACAGCGCACCTGCCCATTCATCGCAGCTTACTCAGCAATTTCTGGTAAAACACGGACTTGCACAACTTTTCCCAAATTGAAGTATTTTCTAAAAGGAAAATCATTTCAAGAAGTAGAGGAAATAAAACAGAATGCGATGAAGCAGCTGTTAACTATTCAGAAAGGTGACTTTAAGAAGTGCTTCCGAAAGAGGGAGGATCGCTGGAAGAAGGCTATGGCTTACAAAGGGGAGTACTCTAAAATAAATATAATTGCCATTGACCATAAGTAGCTCTTACTCCTGGTACACCACAAAAGGTCGGATACTTTCCGGACAGATATATACACTTCAATTGAAGAGGAATTCATATTTACCACTCTTCTTTATAGCAAGTATAACAAAAATTCATGTAACTTTTTTAAATAGTGCCTAGGTAAAAAAAGTCCATTATCTCGATTGCCTCCCACCCTAAAAACATTCCTTGGGGTGTCAAATACATAAAACAAATGCATCCGTTTGTAAAACGAAATACATAATTAGTTTCCTTGTCCGCCGGACTACTAAAAGTTGATGGTTTAAAACCCTTGTCTGTTTTTACTAATTTTCGTTGGATTAAAATTTGTTTGAATGTTTTAAACAGCCACGGTAAAAAAAATCTTCAGAGCAAAAGAAATCAAGTATAATAAAAAGTGTTTACATATTTTTTGATGTTGAAGAAAGACATTAAAATTTTATAAAAATTTCGATCACTCACACTCGACAATGCCTTGCTTTCTCGATTTGCTACAATGGGTGAAAAAGGGTGTAAGAAGAAAGTGAAGAGGGCTCACTTTTCCAGCATTTTTCTTTCGCGTCTCCTCTGAATGTAAATGCCCAGCTGAATAAAAACGTGAACTGGGAATAGGAATGAATATATGTCCCAGCGTGTAAGCTTCTACGTAAACATACGTTTGCATGCCATATACGCTTTATTCTCCTTCGTTGAATTCACAGTTCAGATAAAAAATTTTCTATTAAAAGTTTGAACAATGAGCATTTTTTATACTGTCTCATCGAAGCTATTTTACGTCCACAATTCCTACTATTGCCATTTTTTGCTTAAATTGTCAACTTTTTTTTCTTATCAATACCATGTTAATTCAGTCACATTTAAAATTTATTTCAAACTTTTTATCACTATATATGTGACCGGCTTTGCAGAAAGGGGTATAATGCCTAAAGAATCGATTTTGAGATTTTGATGCGTTCAGCATGCTGAAATCTTGTATTCTTAAATGCAATTTATCGGAGACCGATTTATCAATATTTCGCGAAGGTAAACAGTCTTGAAAGAAATTACATTTTCGCCACAATATAGATAGGGTAATCAAGTCACCACAGTAATACATTTAAACAATTTTTCAAAACAAATAAAGTATTTATGAAAAAAAAATATTCTGTACAATATTTTTTGGAACGTTTAAAACAAGACACGACTTTTTTCTGTTTGCACTTTTTTTACAATTACCTGTTTTCAAGTTACATACAGCGTTATAAAAAAATTATATTTGCACTAAAATTGACATACTTCCAGGGAGATATCTCAGTATCTATTGAACCGAAAAGCCATTTGCATATTTCGAAATTTTTCGGTTTGATAGTTGCGTAAATACGTCAATTTTAATGCAAATTTAATTGTTTATAACACTATAACTTAAAAAAGGTTAAGTGTAGAATAAAAGTGTGAACAGGAAAAAGTAATGTCTTGATCCAAACCTTCTAAGAAATAATTTTCAGAATGTTTTTTTTTATTAATACTGTATTTGTTGAAAAAAAAATTAACCAATTAACCTTCAATATTTATAATCAGGGGCTTTCTTTGACATGAAATGGAAATCGCTGTTCCATCCTGAAATGTATATTTGCCTCGCCTTTTATTTCCTTTACAAGGATAAAGAAGTATGTTATAATACTTCAAAAATTTCGTCAATATTTGTGAATCTCTTACCATTTACAAGATCTTTCAAAACTTGTAAAACGTTGATTCTTGATAATTTTGAACATTTTAATACTGGGTTATTTTTTTTGTAAGGACTTTGAATTGAGCACTTTTGACTAAGTTATCATTTGCTCAAGAAAGTTTGAGTATTGTACATTTTTTTAATTTTGGGTCGCCATTTTGGGTCAGCCATTTTTAATTTGCCAATTTTTACTTCAAATTCGGATTCAGCGGCTAAAAAAACCCCGCCAGTGAGTGTCTTTTCAAGAAAGTCTGAGTATTGTAAATTCTTTGAATGTTGGGTCAGCCATTTTGGGTATCGTATTTTGTATTTAGCAATTTTGACTTCAAATTCGGATTCAGCGACCCAAAAAACTCCAAGTACAATTTTTCGACTACAACTTACGCTGAACAAGCGTAGAACGACGCGTTTTTCTCGAAAATTTTACAGTCACTAGTCACTACTACTAGCATCTTTTTAATATTTTAACACGCACGCACGCACACACACACACGCACACAAATTCGCCCGTTTGTGTTTGTGTATATGGGGGGGGGGGGCTAGATGTATGATTAGTATTTTTTGTGATGTGTTTTGTGTGTGGATGGATTGTGTATTTGACAAGCGGTCAATGGGCTGGTAGTTGTTTTAGTTTCTTGGGTTGTTTTGGGTAAAGGTGTTGTGTTTGTTGATGTATGTGTGAAGGAGGTATAGAAACCATGGGTTCTTTTGCTTTTTTGGGATGTTTTGGGTTACAGGGTTGTTGTACGTGTGGGGGGGGGATTTATTCGGTTCTCGGTATGTTCCAGGTTCTGGGGATATTGTGTGTGTGTTGTATATGTTGAAGTTTTAGGGGTTGAGTGCAGTTCTTGGTAAACTTGGGTTCTATAAGTTTATTTTGTATGTGTATGTGCACAGGTTAAAAAGGCGAAGTTGTTGGACAACTATAGGGTCAAAATGGAGTTAATACAACTACAGCGGAGTCAAATAAAGTTTAATGACAGTGTGTTCAGCTAGCAAAGAAGTTGGGTGTTGTGTTCAGTTTTTTTTTTATTTTTGGGTTGCGAAAGTGTTGTGTTTTTTGTTGTTGCACGTGAGCAGGGGTTCGGTATTATGTTAAGTTTTTGGAATTCTTCAAGTTGCAGATGTGTTGCGTGTTGTATTTTTGTGATGTATATTTTTGTTGTTGCGCTTTGTATTTGAGAAAGGAAAGGTTGTAGGTTGCGTTCGGTTGGTGTGATTGTATTCGGTTTTTGGAATGTTTTGGGTTGGTTATGTGCTGAGCGTTGTATTTCCTTTTTTTCTGTTGCAGGTGAGAAGGGGGAAGGGTCTAGTTTTGCTTTCGCTTTTTGTATGTGTTTTTAGAGGGTAAAGTTTAGGGCGATGTTGTGTTCAGTTTTTGCGATTTTTTGGATTGCGGATGTGTTAACTATTATTTGTGCGTATGTCTTCCTTTTGTTTGTTGTGACCAAGGAGGGGGAAGGGTTGCGGATTTCTTTTGGTATGAGCTTTTTTCTATATTTCGAGTATGGAGAGAGATGTTGTGTTCAGCTTTCGGTTTGTGTTGCGTGTATTTAGAGTGTAGGGTTTAGGGGGATGTTGTGTTCAGTTTTTGTTTGTGTTTGTATGTATTTGAAGGATGCAGTTTAGGAGGATATTGTCTTCAGTTTTTGTGATATTTTGGGTTGCGGATGTATTGAGTGTTTTTTGTGAGAGTTATTTTTCTGTTCTTTGTTGTGAATAAGGAGGGAGAAGGGTTGTGGTTGGCTTTTGGTTTGTGTGTATGGAGAGGATGAAGTTTAAGATGATGTTGTGTTCGGTTTTTGTAATTTTTCTGGGTTGCGGATGTGTGAGTGTTGTTGGTGCGTGCTGTATTTCCTATTATTCGTTGCAAATGAGGAGGAGGCGAAGTCTTATTTCGCTTTCGGCTTTGTGTTCAGTTTTTGGGATTTTGGGTTGCGGATGTGTTGAGTGTTTTTAGTTCGTGTTGTATTTCCTCTCCTTTATTATGAATGCGGACGGAGAAGGGTTGTAGGTGGACTTCATTTTGTGTCTGTGTGTATTAAGAGGATGAAGTTTAAGAAGATATTGTGTTTTTTTGCGATTTTTTGGGTTGCGGGTGTGTTGAGTGTTATTTGTGCATGTCTTATTTTCTCTTCTTTGTTATGAATAATGAGGGGGAAGTGATGTTTGTGGCTTCTGGTTTGTGTTTGTATTTAGAGGATGGAGTTTAATAGGATGTTGTGTTGAGTTTTTGGCATTTTTTGGGTTGCGGATGTGTCGAGTGTTGTTGATGCATATTGTACATATTTCCTCTCCTATGTTAGGGAGATGGGTTGTAGGTGGCTTTCGGTTTGTGTTTGTGTGTACTTAGAGGGTGTAGTTTAGGGGGATGTTGTGTTCAGTTTTTCAGATTTTTTGAGTTGCGGATATACTGAGTATTGTTTATACGTGTGGAACATATTTCCTCTTCTTTGTTGTGAATGTTGAGGGGAAAAGGTTGAGGTGGCTTTTGGTTTGTGTGGGTATGTATTTGAAGGATGGAGTTTATCGGAATGTTCTGTTAAGTTTTTGGGATCTTTTGAGTTGCGGAACTATTGAGTATTGTTCGTGCTTTTTGTATTCCCTCGACTTTGTTGTGAATGAGAAACGGGGAAATTTTGAGGTGTATGCCTGTGTGTGTGTTGCATTGTATCGTTTTCCGATAGGATAATGAATACATATCAAGTGCATATTTGTATAGTAAATACCAATATGGCACGTAAATATCGAAATTGTAGATTATACCACGCATGAGCGCGATTCCAGTCCAATAATCTCGAATTTATGTACTTTGTATGACGAAAATGACTGATTATACATAATCTTATGCATATGATTATTATATGATACGTTTATCATTGCACAGAAAATTTGCATGCTTCACTGTACGAGCCTTCCCTCCACTTGTCGTTATTATACGGTTTATGTTTTATGACACTAGCGGAATTAAATATCTGTCTCTAACACCGTAATCAGTCAAATTCTTTGATTTAGATAAATACACTTTAGAAGATAAGCATCTACTTCATCGTTCATTCACGTAATTAAGTTTGTTTTATTTAATACTTTCACTTAATTACCAATACAAAAAAATATTTTAAACGAGTAAATAAGTATAATCACAGTGGAATATTCAATTATTGATTATTACAGCTTACTTTTCATTATTTTGCATTAAGTTATATTTACTTTTCTTATTAATGTATATACAATTTTGTCAATAATTCTTTTCTGAAGTATTAGGTTAATTTATTTATATACCATTATGAAAGTAGTGACTAATTAGCGTTTTTGAAAATAATTAATGCGCTATTTAGTTAAATTAAAATTCAACGAGAATCGTGTATGCAAATAAAAAATATAATTATAAATATAAAAAAAGTTTTGAAAAAAGAAGTATATAAAGAATTTACGAGAGCATGGAAACTGTTAGTGAAGAAAACACTCTTTTGAGTCTTAATGATTCATACTCCTGAATGCGAGATATTTTCAGAAGATTTAGAGAACTTTCATTTAAATTCACTTCAACAATTTATAAGAGCAATTTGCAAAAAACCTTACAAATAAACAAATTATTTCTTCTTTTAATTAAAATTTTAAATACTCATTAAACAGAAAATTCTGGAACGAAAGACTTGAAATTGAAAACTTCACACTCTGCCTGAAAAAACTGCATAATTCAACTATATATATAGACAGGAAAGCGTTAAAGGATAATTACGTATGGAGAACGAACCTTTAGAACTGCCTAATTTTTTTATTTTCCGTTTTACTATTTTCTTTCCCGTTTCACGAGGGAGTAAATTATTTCCAGTGCCTTTTCAGACTGTTGAAAAAAAAGGTAAAATAATACTCTTTCCGATAGAGGTTCGCTCTTTTAATTAAAATCTTTCGTATTTCCGTTATAACCCAGTTTACTTATTTCTAATGTACTTTGAAAAAATGTAATATAGCACATGCTCTCGTGTCCACGATATCAGCAGATAGCCTGCGACAACATTTGTAAGGTGATCTTGTAAAAATATAGAATGTAGATTACATAAAGTGCAGTCGACATAAAAACACTTTTAAGAGAAAGTAGCATTTTAGGACAAAACTCAAAACTAAAATATTGACTTTTCATAATTATTGATCAATCTTTATCAGCAATAACTTATCTAAGTAGGTAAATCGTGTAATTGTTGGATCACAAAAATGAGATCTAGGCCAGAATTTAATTTACTTTTTTCGGAACATACATTTTATTTACTTCATAGTTTTATCAGTATTCGTATTGAAAATTATACGATTGTATTAACTGTCTTTGTTATCAAACCGAATTGATTATTTTAAATATTTAGAACTGGGTTTTGTTCAGTTTTGAATATTTAAACATCAAATTTGAAAAATTATCTCGATTCTAATTGAACAATTATCATTTTTAGCATGGAACCTTTTATAAACAAAATAAAACAATTTCAGCTTAAAAAATTTAAAAATTAACTTATTTCAACCAAAAAAGATAACTTTTCCGCCATAAAAGATGAATTTTCGACCAAAAAGATGATTAAATTTTCAACCACATGATCCAATTTTCAAACAAAAAATGTTAAACTTCAATCAAATGCTCGAATTTCTAATCAAGAAAGATTCAACTTCAAACAGAGACAGTTGCATTTTTAATCAAATAATAGTTAATATTGCAACCAGAAAAAAAATAATTTTAACAATATAGTTGAATTTTCAAACTAAAAATATGAATTCTCAACAAAAAATAGTTCATATTTCAAAGAAAAAAGATTAAATTTCTACCAAAAACGAGATGAATTTTAAAACCAGAAAGACGAATTTTTAACAGATAAAGATTTTTCAGTTAAGAAAGAGAAAAAATTTGTATCCAAATTGTTGAAAATTCAAATAAAAATACGAGTTTTTTGTAAAACAGTTGAATTTTCAACTCGAAAATGAAAGAAATTACATTTTCAGTTTGAAAAATAAATTTTAAACCCCAAAAACAAAACTTTTTAACAAAATAGATACATTCTCAACCAAAAAATTCTTCTTTAATCAAAAAATTAAATTTTTAACAAAATAGTTTAATTTTCAACAATGATGAATCTTTAACTGAAATACTTAAATTTTCAGTTAAAAGTTCAACTATCTGGTTGAAATTTGAACTACTTTGTTAAAAAATAATTTTTTTTTTGGTTAAAAATTCATCATTTAATTTGGAAATTCTTATTTTCTGGTAGAAAATTTTAAGTTTTTAAGTTAAAAATTTATCTTTTTGGTTGAAGATTCATCTCTTTGGTGGAAAATTTAAATATTTTGTTGAAAATTCGTTTCTTTTTTGGATGGAAATTAACTTTTTCAACTGAAAATTTAACTATTACATTTGCAGTTCTCTCTTTGATTCAGACTTTTATTTTATTGAATATTCGTATTTTTTATTGCGATCAACTTATTTTTATTTAAATTAAAATATTTTTTAGTTAAAACATCCTCAATTACACTTTTCTTTGAGAATTCATCTTTTATTTTTGAAAATTCAACTATCTGGTTGAAAGTGGAACTAGTTTGTTAAAAATCCAGTTTCTTTGTGAAGATTCATAATTTTAGTTGAAAATTCATATTTTGAGTAGAAAATTTAACCAGTTTTTTAACTGAAAATATAACTATTCTATTATTGGTTGAAAATTTATACTTTCAATTGAAAATTCATATTTTTGGTGAATATTCAACTATTTTGGTAGAAAATTCAACTATGTGATTAAAAATTAAAATATTTATTTGAAAAATTGACTACTTGGGAGAAAATTAACTTTTTTACTGCTTTGTGAAAAATTCATCTATTTTGTTGAATATTCGTCTTTTTGATAGAAAATTAATCTTCTTTTTTGAAAATTCATCTTTCTGGCCGTTTTTTGGACCAATTTAACTGGAAGAAAATTACTTTTTTTTTAAATAAAAATTAATTTTTTTAAACTGAAAATGTAACTTCCATTCTTGGTTGAAATTTTTTGTTAAATTTAACTATTTGGTTAAAAATTTAACTATTTTGGTAGAAAATTAAAATAATTGCTGTTAGGTGGAAAATACATTTGTTTTGTAGAAAATGAATGTACTTAGTTGAAAATTCGTCTTTTTGAGTAGAAAATTAATCTTCTTTTTGAAAATTAATCTTATTGGCTGTGGATATAAATATTTTGTTGAATTTTTTTTTTAATTTAATTTAACTGGTAGAAAATTCGCTTTTTTTTGTTGCAAATTAATTTTTTAAACTGAAAATGTAACTTTTCCATTTTTGGATGAAAACTTATGCTTTTTGTTGTTGAAAATTGAACTATTTGGTTGAAAATTCAAGTATTTGGTTTTGGGTTGAAAATTCAATTGTTTTTTGGAAAATTTATGTATTTCGTTGAAAATTCATCTTTTTGGGTATAAAATTAATTTTCTTAATTCAAAATTCATCTTTTTGATTGTGGACTAACTATTTTGTTACAAATTCGTCTTTTTTGGTTGAGTTAAACTGGTAAAAAATTCTCCTTTTTTTGTTTAACAATAATTTTTTTAACTGAAAATGTAACTATTCCATTTTTGCTGATTTTTTTTTAAATTCAACTATTTGGTTAAAAATTTAAATATTTTCGTTGAAAATTCAATTATTTTGGTAGAAAATTCAACTATTCAGTTAAAAATTAAACTACTGATTTGAAAAATGAACTACTTGGTAGAAAAATTCAAATCTTTCTTGAAAATTCATAGTGACGGGTGGAAAAGTCAATTGTTTTATGGAAAAATTATGTATTTTGTTAAAAATTCGTCTTTTTGGGTATAAAAGTAATCTTGTTATTTCAAAATTCATCTTTTTGACTGTGGATTCAACTAATTTGTTACAAATACGTCTTTTTTGGTTGAATTAAACTGGTGAAAAATTCTTATTTTTTTTGTTGAAAATTGATTTTTTAAACTAAAAATGTAACTATTCCATTTTTGGTTGAATTTTCTTTTGAAAATTCAACTATTTCGTTGAAAATTCAAATATTTGGTTGAAAATGCACAACATTGAAGTTTATCACAGATATGGATTTGAAACTTATGTAATTAATTTAAAAAAAAACTAACCGTCGGAACGAAAAACTAAAAACACCTTTAAATTCGTCTCGCAAATATCTCGGTGTCCTTTTTTTGTTTTTTTGTTTAAACAATTTGGTAAACAATTAAATCATGTTTTATGTTTATGCAATTGTTATAAACAAACTAATCCTCGGATCGAAAAACCAACTACACCATTGCATTCGTCTCGGAAATATCTAGGTGTAATTTTTGTTTGTTTCCGAGGCTTATTTTGTTTATAACAATTGCAGAAATATAAAAAATAGGGTAATTGTTTAACAAATTGTTTAAACAAAAAAATGCACACCGAGATATTTCCGAGACAAATCTAAAGGTCTTTTTAGTTTTTCGACGTGACTCTCAGTTTTTTAAAATTAATTACAAAAGTTAAAAAAAGTTAAACTATTGATTTTAAAAATTAACTACTTGGTAGAAAATTCACTTTTTTGTTGAAAATTCATAGTGTCGAGTGGAAAATTCAACTGTCTCGTCGAAAATTCATGTATTCTGTTGAATATTCGTCTTTTCAAGAAATAAATTAAAACAATTAATTCTTGGTAAAAATTCATCTTTGTAGGTTTAAAATTGAACTATTTTGTCAAAAATGTAACCATTTTGTTGAAAATTCGTCCTTTTGGATTGAAAATTCATACATTCATATATAAAATAAGAAACATTAAATCTTTCGTTGAGACGTGAAATCCGTGTATAGCCAGTGGCTTCGTTACTTTCGGGGGGGGGGGGGGGCGACGGTTGTCAACGAGGGTGGGGTTAAAAATATCCTAAAATTGGTAACTCAGTTTGTACGTAATCCATCAGGAAGAAAAGTAAATAACAGAAACGATCGAGTCCCCATTTTTCTTCTGAAAATAGCTTAAAAGGATAGAATTTACGTTTCGCGTCACGCACATTTAAGGGAAAAGTGGTGAAATTGCGTTTTTTTTTTGGCTTGGAGACGATGGGAACGAAGTCGTAACTCTGCGTTGCTATGCCACCGAAGATTCAAAACAAGCTTATATTGATCAGTCAGAGTCGTGAGAAGTGGTTGCGATTGGTGCTGCAATTTTACCACGAGAGTACATACCTAGCACATAATGCATCGCTCGATTTGTATGGTACAATGCTCTAATCTATCCTCTTTCTCTTTTCCTCTTTCCCTTGCACTTTTTCGCCCTCGTCACTTCACTTCGTGTCACGAATCATCGATTAAACAATGGTCTGCTGCGAATCCCTCCCGCCGAAACAAAATAGAAATTCTGCAGACTATATTGAGCACAGTAAGCCAATGTACTCTCACAATGTGACGTGGAGCGAAGAAACCAGCCTTAGGGCCAAAAAATCGATTTTCCGGTTTTTATTTGATTCTGAATGATGAAGATATGCCCTTTCGAATAAAAAAATGGCACAGAACGAACTAGGTTTCAAAATGTGCTTATTTTTATTAATTTACTTATAATACTGTGTCCAGCCTTTGGGCGAAGTCGGACATATGTTCGTCTTTATTGTTTCTATCTTTTTATCTAAAAACGAACTTTTTAACTTTTAACTACAAACTACAAACTAATTTTTTACAACGAAAACATGTCAAGAAAACTCACTACAATTTTTAAAAACCAACAATACATAAAACTCACAGGTTATGTTTACTACCATTTTTGTTTTGAAAGGGACTACCGCAGTGTAGTCGAAACGTGATACTATGATTTGAGGGAACTCTCAGTCTAATAAATTTTGACCAGTATTCAGAAAAACTTCAACTCTTCTTATTATTTTGAGGACAGTAAGCCAACGTACTCTCTCTCTCACAATGTGACGTGGAGCGAAGAAACCAGCCTTAGGGCCAAAAAATCGATTTTCCGGTTTTTACTGATTCTGATTAATGAAGATATGCCCTATCGAATAAAAAAATGACACAGAACGAACTACCCGGTAAGAAGAGAAGAATTCAAAAAAATTCAGAATCTGAATTCTCATTAATACGTGAATTTTCCTTCATCGAAAGTTCCACCAACGAGTAGAAAAAAAAGCAAAACCTATTCCTTTTAATTGACTCAGAAAAATTTAATGAAAGCGTATT
>CAKNYM010052676.1:111187-132067 GCA_932195095.1 Andricus curvator
AAAATAGAAAAATCAAATTTTCAGACGAATATTACCAGCTACGAAAAAATGACCGAAACAAAATTTGTTCATCCAAGGAAGAGGTACAAATTTATTGTGACTCATGTTTCGATAGGATGCGTGGTTTTCGTTTTATTCGTGAAAATAACATTGACAGTAAAAAAAATCAAATTTTTGAAAAAACAATGCAAGGTACGAAAACATATAAATGAACAAAAATTGTGCATTCAAAAAAGACTTACACACCCGTAATCAATTTTTGTGGTAAGAATATATTCAAAATGAAAAATTTAACTTTTTTGATAAACGGCACAAGCTAAAATAAAATGTTAACTAATAAAATTTGTCGCCTGAATTATATCATTACTTTTCATTTGAAATCAAATACAAATTTAGTAATTTGTATATGAAGAACATATAATACGAAGCACAAAGTGCGCGCTCAGTGTATTTACCAAATCGCACGCCGTCAGTGCGCTCAAACTTTTTTGTTTCTATCATACGGTTCAAATGATTTTCAAATCAAATATCGAGCGCGAAGCGCGAGTGTCTGGATGAGAATGTGTTCCTTAAGGTCGATAGAACCTTGAGTAAATAAAGTTCCTTTTCAGTCTAAAATAAAAATAAATTTAACAATCACTTAATATGTAGAGGTTTTGATAATTTTATAATATTTGCAAACAAACTTTTTCTTTTCATCGATGTCGAACACGAAGTTCAAAAATCTAGAGGAGCCTAGCGTAAAGCGCGATGCAAATACGCCCGAGCGCGTAGCGCGAGGTGAACACATAATCGAGCGCGAAGCGCGAGATAAATATATGATCGAGCGCGAAGCGCGAGATCCAACAGTCGCGCGCCCTAGGCGCGCTCAAACTTGCGAGCGAAGCGAGCCGCGCGCGAAGCGCGCCATGAGAATGTGCCAACATGTGTTTCAACATTTACCCGAATAATTGAATTTTTTACCAGAAAATATGAATTCTCAACGAATAATGGAATAGTAGATACTTCAAACAGAAAAAACAAATAAAAATACAAGGCAAATAAATTATTAACAAGAATATTATATCAGGGTAGCCCCAAACTTAATTTTCAAAATTCCCTAACTTTACTCTGACCAATTTTTTATTTTCCCTGACTATTATTAACTAAAAATATAAAATATCATTTTTTTGAAATTGAAACTTCGGTAATTTGGACTTTCGGGAATTCACTAATTTTGACAATTTACTAATTACAGAAATTTGAAAATTCGGCTTTTAAATAATTATGTAATTCCGGGAATTTAATAATTTGATCAATTGGGCCTTTCTGAATTATTCTAATATTGTTAACTTTTTCTTTGGAATATGTATTTAAATTTCGTTTATAAACATTTTCGGTAGTTTTATTTATTTTTTTTTTAATTAAAAATTTCACAACTTTTTTGTTGCGGTCATTATATTTTCTGTGTTTTTCATCATTTGGGATTTTTCTTGTTCGGCAAAATTATTTCATCCAGATGATAAATTTTGGAAAATTATAATAAATTTAGGAAAATTGAGTTACAAGTTTCGTAAAATTAAAGTAATTTCAGAAAAATTTATCAGTAGGTTTCGAAAAACGGAAGCTTGATGTCATTATACATGTAACAGAAAATTACAAAACTTTTTTCGTAATTTAAGATAAATTTCCAAAAATGTCGTTACAATTTCATAATTTTATGAAAAATTTCGGAAAATTCAGTTACAAATTTCGTAAAATTGTCCTTTACTTTTGTGACGTTATACGTTACAGAGTTTAGAAATATCGACATTTTGGATTTTAAATTAAAAAATTGATGGAATTATGATTTTTCTGAACTGTTTTGGTTAATTTTACTTTTTACTTTACTAGATTTTCCTTTCCTTTTTTTCTGCTTTTTCTCCTTTATATACTCTTACTGTTATTGAGTAAAGAAAGAGTTAAAATTATTCAAAACACAACAGCAAAAAAAAATTCTTGAGAACACAAACATTTTATAAAAATTTATTTATTATAAAAAATAAATTTTTCTATATGAAGAAATATTTTAATTAGGACGAAACTCACAGGGTCCCCTATATTAATATAAATCTAAAAGAAAATCGATAAAAAAATCGAAGATTGCCTTTCTGACGCAAATCACTTTTTAGTTTTTCCAAAAACTGTAACTTATTTTTTGTTTTATTTTTGTATTGTTTTAAGCTTCGGAATATGAAAGATTTGCACTACAAGCTGACGCAAACCACTAATTTTTATCTTTAAAATAAAAAATTATTAAAAAATGCTTGTTATTTCTGCAAAGAAATGTTAAATATATCGATTAGAAATATTATAACATTACTAACATTTTTATTATTTGACCGAAAAGTGATTCATAACGTGGAATCCAATATATTTCAATTTCAATTTACTTGTCCAAACGAAAACCTTATCGGAATTTACTTTCTCTTGAAAACTGCTGGAATACTTTTGAAGTGAATTTGAGATTCGAAGGATGTAAAATCAAAGCAGAATACGAATTCCGTTTTACCAACGGTATTTTTTCAACAAATAGTATGGAAAACGACTAGTGGGGCTTTCCTGAGGAATAGAATTAAGAACCAAGTTGAAACTGATGTTATTATACCATTAAGCCATTTCCCTTTCGGGGTAGGCGTGACTTGCTCGGTTGGAGAATAGTAGTGTAAATAAGTAAAATGCGATTGAAGCTGAATTAAATAAGTTTTTTTAAATTTCTTAAACAATGCATGAGTATCGGATTTTTTACAGCTCAATGAAAGGCCTTGGATACTGATAAGTCTGAGTGGAGAGCTTTATATGATGACTTGGTGAAACTCTTCACCTGGAGTGATTGCTAGAGAGACTGATCAGCGACCTGGGTCGGATCAGTTTTGCAAAACGATCCCCCCGCGTTAACAAACGTAGTTTTTTACACCCCCCCCCCCTCCCAAAGTAATGTAGCCGTTGGAAATCAATCAAGAATAATTAAAAATATCAAAATATAAATTCTCATAAATTGAAATAATGTAGATACCATATGGAATTCAATATGAAGCACTTTAAGTTTCTGAATTTTATGTCGAAATATATTGCATTTTTGATCAAATAGATGAATTTTCCACTCAAAATAGATTTTTTACTAAAAAAGATGAAATTATAACTAAAAAAAATGAATTTTTAATTTTAAAAAATAATTTTTAACGAAGAATGAGTTAAATTAAAAAAAAATTAGTGGATATTTTAACCAAATAGTTCATTTTTCAGCAAAAAAAAAAACTAATTTTGTTTAGAAAACTGTTGAATTTTCAACAAGAAAGTTGATTTTCAACTAAGAAAGATGACTTTTCTGCCATAAGAGATGAATTTTCAACAAAAAAGATTAGGTTTTTTTTTTCTGTAACTTAAAATATTAAGATAAATGTATTTTCTACAAAATAGTTGAATTTACAATTAAAAATTGTTTGAAAAATTAATTTTCGACAAAAAAATTAATTATCAACCATTTTAACTAAACCAAAAAAGACGAATTGTTAACAAAAAAAATTGAATCCTCAACCAAAAAGATGAATTTTTAACAAATAAGATAAATTTTCTACCAAAAATTTCATATCAAATAGTTCAATTTTTAACTTATTAAGGATTTATTTTCAACCAACGATGAAAAATTTAAATTTTAAGATGAAAAAATTTATTTTTAACCCAAAAAAAAATCCAACAAAGAATTTAAATTTTCAACCGAAAAAGTGAATCATAAAACAAATTAATTTTCAACAAATTAGCTAAACTTTAAACCAAGTAGTTGACTTTTCAACAAAAAAAAAAATGAATTTTTCACCCGAAAGATTATTTTTCTTTCAAAAAGGACGTATTTTCTACAAAACGGTGAATTTTCAATCAAATAGTTTAATTTTCAAGGAAATTCTTAATTTTTAAGTCTGGGATGGGATCTCTTGTGTATTACATTTTTTGTTGAAAATTCACCTTTATTGGCTAAAAATTCAAATAACTGGTTAAAATTTGAACTATCTTTGTAAAAATTAATTTTGCTTAGGTTGAAAATTCATATTTTTGGTTGAAAATTCAAATATTTGGTTAAAAATGAAACTATTTCTATAAAAATTTAACTATTTGGAATTAAATTTAACTATTTTGTAGAAAATTATCTTTTTTGTTGAAAAATTATCTTTTTAGGTTGAAAATTCAACTGTTTTGTAGATAATTCGGCCTTTCTCTTCAAAATTCAACAACTTTGCGGAAAATTTGTCTTTTTGGTAGAAAATTAATTTTACTGGTGGAAAAATCCATCTTTTTGGTTGAAAATTAAACCTTTTTGTTAAAAATTCATCTTTTTGGTTGAGAATTCAACTATTTTGGTAAAAACTAGTTTTTTTTTAATTCAACTGGTTCAAAATTCGACTTTTGGTAGAAAATTCATCTTCTATGGTCGAAAAGTTATCTTTCTTGGTTGAAAATTTAACTTTTTTGTTGAAAATTCGTTTCTTTTGGAGAAAAATTAATTTTTTTATCTATTTAGTAGAAAATTCATGTATTTTTATGAAAATTCGTCTTTTGGATGGAAAATTAATCTTCTGTGGTAGAAAAATCACCTTTCTTCTTGGAAAATAAAACTTATTTGTTGCAAACTTAACTGCCTTCGAAAAAATTTTCTTGGTTTGAAAATTTACCTGTTTGGTTAAAGGTTCAACTATTTTGTTGAAGATTCGTCTTTTTAGTAAAAAATGAACTTTTTGGGTGGAAAATTCATTTCTTTGGTAGAAAATCTTGAAATCTTAGAAATTTAAAGTGTTTCATATTTAATGCAATATGGTATTTACATTTATTTTATTTAAAAGATTTCATTCTATTATTCGACAATACGACAATAAGTTGCAAATTGCAAAAAAGATTTTCTTTACAAATTTTAAATTCTTCAATTTGATATATGTATGTACTGTATTTTCAACATAAAAAAGGCTTAAATATTTATTTCTCAAAAAACTTTCCCACCATTTTTTTATGTCAATTTCAAACTTGAATTATCGTCTCGTAAAAAGCGAAAAGTTTTCCGTTGGGGCACTTACTTTTTTTCGAATCAATTAATGATTTAGATTTAATTGATTTAGATTTTTAAATTAATCTAGAATTCCCGTGTGGTTTATCTAAATAAGACTATCGTTCCGCAAAACTGCTCCGACTCAGGTCGCTGTTCAATCTCTCTAGCAATCACCCCAGGCGAAAAGCTTCACAGAGTCATCATGTAAAGCTCTCCACTTGGGCCTATTAGTATCCAAGGTCTTTTGTAAACTATTCGTCACCACAATTTATTGTCCATAAGTTGGAAATATTCCCCTTAAGATAATTATAGAAAAAAAATATAGTAAAAAATAGAATACAATTAGTAGCGGCTTATTCTAGAATAAGCCAGAATATAATGAAATAAAAAATAGCTTACAGAGTTGCTTTTTTAAACTTTAGGATAATCGTTGAATATTTAGTTGTTATTGCGTCAGGAGTAAATGGTTATGTAATATGAAAAGTGGTTCGAGTTTTTTGTTGGCGAAAAACGACTTTTATTGGAATTGAATTTCATCTTCGTTTCATTTACTTGTCCATTCGTAGCACTCATTGTCGATATTAATCGTCATATTTCAAGCGTAATATGAGAAAGGAAATTCATTGAAGATTGATGAGGTGGTAATTGTCCAAATTTAAATCTCATCAATTTCAATTTTAGCACTTCTCACTTTTTACATTTTTCTGTTAATTTAAAATAAAAAAATTAAATAAAAATTAAATTGTTTTCACAATTATTAACTCATCTTTTCTCATTTTGGATCAATAATTATAATTAGCCACGATTCGACTGAATCAAGTTTAAATGAAAGTTCCAGGTAAATGGGATTTTGTGATTTTTTATAATAATATGGCATCAAACGAAAACTTTAAGTTGAAAATTAAAATAATTAAATCAGGCGCTTTTCGAAAAAGTATATTTTTGTATTGAATTACTAAGAAATGAAGAAATTTTCATAAGATTATATGATAAATATTGGTTAGCTTTTTTTTTAATTTTTAATTTAAAATTATTTTTCCCCTCAAAGTATAATTTGTTTGGCATTTTTTTTCTTTCTTGACGGAGAAATCTTTCTTGGTTGAAAATTCAACTCTTTTGATAAAAAATTATCTTTTTCGTTTAAAAATTAATCTCTTTTGGCAGAAATTTTTTCTTTTTTAGGTAAAAAAGCAACAAAATGTTGAAAATTAAACTGCTTTGGTAGAGGATTCGACTATTTTGTTGAAAATTGGTCTTTTTGGATGAATTCAAATCTTTTTAATTCAAAATAAAAATCGTTTTTAGTTGAAATATCAAAGCAATAACATTTTTTGTTGAGAATTCGTGTTTTTTGGTTGAAAATTCAACTATTTGGTTGAAAATTAACTTTTTTGTTGAAATTGTGATTATACATCTGAAATCTTCAAAAATATTTTTGAATTATCTCAAGAACGTTAGGAAAATTATATTTATGTAAGCTTAAAAACAAATAAAGTTAAAAAAATTAGTTATTCGAAATATTTTTTTTTACAAATATTAATATATTTACAAATTTTCATATATTTTATCTTTGGACGCTGCAATTTTGACATTTTAATATTTAATATGCCTTAAATTTCAAATGGTTGATCTGTAATAGCTTCAAATTGGAATTTCTCAATTTTTTTATTTAAAATTTTTGTTATTTTAAGCGGATTTTAAAAATAAATTGTTCAATCACAAAAAAGTTTTAGCTTAAAATTAGCCCCCCCCCCCCTCCGAAAAGTAACGTAACCCAAAATTTTTTAAAACAGGGGAAATAGGGTGATTGTCAAAAAAATAATTGAGTTTCCAACCAAAAAAGATTTTCTACCAAAAGAGATGAATTTTTTACCAAATTTTGTAATTTTAAACAAAAAAAAATAAATTTTTTTTAAAGACAGTTCAATTTTCAACAAAAAAGTTAATTTTCAACCAATAGAGATGACTTCTAAACCAAATGGTTTCAGTTTTAACTAAAAAAGAAACTTTTGTGGAACCTAAAATGGAATGGTCAAATTTTTACTAAAAAAAAAAATTAATTTTCAGAAAAAATAACAACTTTTAATCAGTTGAATTCTACCAAAACAGACGTAGTTCAAACCAAATTGTTGAATCCCTGACCTAAAAGATGAATTTTCGACAAATAAGATTAATTTCCTAACGGAAGATACGAATTTTCAACAAAATACATGAATTTTCTACCAAATAGTCGAATTTTCAACTTCTAAACGATGAATTTATATTAAAAAATTTAATAGTCAGATTTTTAGATCCAAAAATTAATTTTTAACAAAAAAAAACGAAAATTACGACAAAGGTCACATTTTCAACCAAAAGCGTGAATTTTTAAGCAAATAGTTTAATTTCCAACCAAAAAGCTGAAATTTCTACCAAGAAGATGAATGTTCTACCAAAAAAAAAAGATGAATTTTCAATAAAATATGTGAATTTTCAACAAAATTGATGAATTTTGAAACCAAAAAGATGAATTATCTTCAAAACAATTGAATTCTCAAACTGAAAATATAATTTTTCGACAAAAAATTTAATTTTCTATCAAATAGTTTACTTTTTACCCATATAGTTTAATTTTCAACAAAAAATATGAATCTTAAACAAAAAAGTTAATTTTTCAACAAAATAATGGAATTATCAACTAGACAAGATCAATTTTCAAATTTTCAACCGAAAATGGAATATTTACATTTTTATTTGAAACAATTAATTCTAAAAAAAATGTCAACAAAATAGTTAAATTTAAAACCGTAGAAATGAATTTTTAATAAAAAGATTAATCTTCACAAAATACATGAATTTTCTACAAAACAGTCGAATTTTCAACTTCTAAGCGATGAATTTATATTAAAAAATTAAATAGTTAGATTTTCAGATACAAAAATTAATTTTTAACAAAAAAAAAAACGAAAATGATGAAAAAGGTCGCATTTTAAACCAAAAACGTGAATTTTTAAGCAAATAGTTTAATTTCCAACCAGAAAGCAGAAGTTTCTACCAAGAAGATTAATGTTCTAACAAAAAAAAAAGATGAATTTTCAACAAAATATATGAATGTTAAACAAAATTGTTGAATTTTGAACCCAGAAAGATGAATTATCTTCAAAACAATTGAATTCTCAAACTGAAAATATGGGTTTTCAAGAAAAAATTTAATTTTCTATCAAATAGTTTACTTTTCACCCATATAGTTGAATTTTCAACAACAAAATTAATTTTTCAACAAAATAATGGAATTTTCAACCAGACATGATCAATTTTCAAATTTTCAACCGAAAATGGAATAGTTACATTTTTATTTAAAACAATTAATTCTAAAAAAATGTCAACAAAATAGTTAAATTTTAAACCGAAGAGATGAACTTTTAATAAAAAAATGAATCCTCACAAAAATTGAATTTTCAACAAAAGAGTCCAAATTCAACCCAAAAGTTAATTTTTTAACTAAGAATATTAATTTTCTAAAAATGCAACCAAACAGTTGAATTTTAGACCAAAAAGATGACTTTTTAACAAAGTATTTGCACTATTAACAAAATAATTAAATTTGCAACGAAATAGGTTCTATTAATTCAGTTTGCATTTAAGCGAAAAAACGAGAAAAAGGGGAAGTTTCTTGAAAAGATGGGGAAAAAGAATTATTTAAAGAAGAGAAAATTAGGGAAATCGGGAAGTTAATGTAACCCCCCCCCCCCAATTTAACCCTTATTTGCCCCCCCCCCCCCTCTAATTGGTAACGTAGTTTATGGACGGCCCCTTATTAAATATTGAACATTGATAAATTTGTAACGTGTCTAATTTCAAATGCCTTAATTTGTCCTTCCCTCTAATTTAATAACTAATTACTGTAGAATATTATAGATTACAAAAGATTAAACAATTTTTTAATTACTTTTTCTTTTTTTTTCCCTGAAAAACAGATCTTTTCCTTTCGCTCCGCTGGGAGTCGGACCACAGAACTTCTGATTTCTGGTCAGGTACTTTTCCAATTAAGCTACTAGAGAGATCGATAGAAGAAACTTTATTTCAGAAAATATACGCATTATTATCCTAGATGTTACAAATCAAATATTTAAAGGAATCTGTATTATCATTAGCGAATAACAGAAATTCTTAACGTCTTTTCAGACTAGATGGAGCTATGAATTAAACAAAATTATTAATAATTTTTTTTCTGAAAAAAGATCTTCTCCTTTCTCTTCGCTGGGATTCGAACCACAGAACTTCTGATTTCCGGTCAGGTGCTTTTCCCATTAAGCTACTAGAGAGATCGAGAGAAGAAACTTTATTTCAGAAAATATACGCATTATTATGCTAGATGTTACAAATCAAATTTCTAATTAATTAATTAATTTTTAGCTCCATATAGTCTGAAAAGACGTTAAAAACTTCTGTTTTTCTCTAATGATAATACAGATTCCTTCAAAAATTTGATTTGTAACATCTAGCATTATAATGCGTATATTTTCTGAAATAAAGTTTCTTCTCTCGATCTCTCTAGTAGCTTAATGGGAAAAGCACCTGACCGGAAATCAGAAGTTCTGTTCTTCGAATCCCAGCGGAGCGAAAGGAGAAGATCTTTTTTCAGAAAAGAAATTAAAACATTCTTTGATTCATAGCTCCATCTAGTCTGAAAAGACGTTAAAAATTTATGTTATTCTCTAATGATAATACAGATTCCTTTAAAAATTTGATTTGTAACATCTAGCATAATAATGCGTATATTTACTGAAATAAAGTTTCTTCTCTCGATCTCTCTGGTAGCTTAATGGGAAAAGCACCTGACCGGAAATCAGAAGTTCTGTGGTTCGAATCCCAGCGGAGCAAAAGGAGATCTTTTTTCAGAAAAAAAAATGAATTACAAAATTTTTTAATTGATAGCTCAATCTAGTCTGAAAAGACGTTAAAATTTCTGTTATTCTCTCATGATAATACAGATTCCTTTAAAAGATTAGAATAAAAAAAATTGGTGTACTTTTAAATAGAGCTGAGAGTAATTGCTGCAAGGTCATTATAATTCCAAATGATTTTAACGAGCAGCAGGATAGTTTGTAGCTATCTTTTTGCACAATTAGCTTCGCAGGGCGATAAATGTTTTGTCCAGCAGAATAAAATTAACTCGAACAATAGAGATAGCAATGTAGGTATATATACCCTTCTTCAAATTGACCTTCATGATCTCGAGTGATTTAGAGAGGTACGAAAAATATCAACATTATTCGGAAGGTTTGAAAATTTCTTAATTTATTCAATTACAGGGAACAAAGGGAAGTTTGCCGAGCCAGTAATATTCCGAACGCCGACTGCATTTCAATTGAAACAGTGGGTAAATCCGATTTCGGGGAATTAAACCAATCGAGTCAGTATAAAAAAGTACGAGTACTTCTATCCTCTCCAGTCGGGTTTATAAATATACAGCTCTAGAGGATATGAAATCATCCATGCAATTTGGAAGCTTCTTAATTTCTAATAATAAAATATAGTCATTTATAAAATTGCAAATTATTAATTGCAGGTTCAGGGTGTTTACTAGGGTGGTCAAAAAATGCATTAGACATTTTTTTCGAATTTTCATGCACATCGCCCTCACATTTGTTCGAATCCATAAAAAAATTAATGCGTTTTTTTTTAATGATACACTTAACCCCCGATATAAGACTGGCTTCGGACATTGCTTGCCTTGGCCTTGATCCTAATTCGGGGGAATCCAAACGTATACAGGCAGGGCCGCATGAACCATTTCGGTTGGATTTAGGCGCATGACGCAACCTGGTGCAACTAACGTGCTGAGAGTGCGGCCCTCGAGCTGTTTGTCACGCTTGACTGCGCACATACTCTCTTTCGGTGCCGCGGCTTCTCTCATCACGAAACTGCTGAGGCCATCACTTCTAAGAATATCGTAAACCGGGGGGTCTTATATCGGGAGTTGAGTGTATTTAGAGGTTCTGCAAGCCCCATGAAGTTTAACACGTATTTCCCATGAGGAAGAAAGACGTTTTTGTAAATTTTGCTCAGAATCGTCAATATTAGGTGAAAAGAATAATTATTTTTTGAATAACACCCCCCGCCATTCTGTTTTATAGGGTCCTAAAAAACCCCATAAGTGAAAAATTGGGGTTTTCGAGTTTCTGGCGCTAATTATAATCTTTTTGCCGATTTTTAAATACAAATTGTTTCTAACATATAAAATGCTCATTTATAATGATGATAAGATGTTTATATAAATTGTTTACACAATTTATTATTGTTTATAGCAATTTTCTCTTATAACAGAGTTAGAAAGTTGCGGATTTTTCCCAATTTTTTATCTTATTTTTAATTTTTCAGTTAGGGCGAGGCAATAATCAATTGAATTTAACAAAAATGATCGTTTAAACAATTTATTCTTATTTATAATAATATTCTCTTAAAAGAGTGCTAGAAAGTTGCAGTTTTTTCTAAAATTTTCCACTTTTTGCCCTCTTTTCAATTAGACTAAGGTAATAACTAATTCAAGTTGACAAACCTAATTGTTTAAACAAATTATTATTATTATTTCTAATAATATTACCTTTGAATAATACTAGAAAGTTGCGTTTTTTTTTGAAATATTCAACTTTTTGTCCACTTTTCAGTTAGACCCAGGTAAAAATTAATGAAATTTAACAAACATAATTTTTTAAACAAATTTTTATTGTTTATACTATCTTCTCGTATAGTAATGCTAGATAGTTGCGGTTATTTTTTGAAATTTTTCACTTTCAATCCACTTTTCAATTAGAGTGAGGTAATAATTTATACAAATTAACAAAAATAATTGTTTAACCAATTTATTATTGTTTATAACTATCTTCTCTTAGATAACTGCTAGGAAGTTGCAGTTTTTTCTAAAAATTTTTTACTATCTTTTTCTTTATGAATATATTTTTCTGAAATATTAAAAATATTTGAAATATTCTTCAAATTTTCTATATGGATCATACTAAATTTAAATATGTATACATTTTCGCGAGATTTATTATAAATAATGATTTTTTCGGTCCTTGCAAATATATAAATTGTAAAAATAGAAAGCTTTGAAAAATTATAATACAAGACGTTTTCATAAATATATTATAACCATCGAATAATTAGAGAAAAAAGTAATACTCAAAGCATAATTAATGATTTGTTCCTAAAATTCATGAATTTGAATTATTAATTAAAACAAATTTTTATTTTATCTTAATATACTTCAAATTCATTGCATATTTAACATGTTAATCTTTTGAATAAAAGATATTTTCCAGTTGAGTAGACACCCTCTAAAAACAGGGGAAAGAAGGAGATTTTTCTCGAAAATAGGGAAATATATTGTTTTAAGTAAAATTGATGTGGGTTCCATATTGAATTCAATTTAAAACTTTTTAAATTCCTAACATTTCAAGTAAAAATATTGCATTTTTAACAAGTTAAATAAATTTTTAAACAAATAGTTGAATTTTCAGTTAAAAATTATTTCTCAATCAACAAAAAACCAATGTTAAACAAAACAGTTAAATTTTCAATCAAATGAATGAATTTTCAACTAAAATTTTCAAATGGAATAGTCAAATTTTAAGCTAAAAAAATCATTTTCAGCATAAAAAAAATGATCGACAAGATAGTTAAATTGAAAAATAAGAAATGAAATTTCAATTAAAATGATGAATCATCAACAAAAAGAATGATTTTTTAACAAAAGAGTTTAACTTGCAACCAAGTAGTTGAACTTTAAACCAAAAAAATATAAATTCTTAATTAAAAAATTTAATATTTGATATTTCAATCAAAAAAGATTTTAATTTCAAATCAAAAACAGTTGAATTCAACCAAAAATGAGGAGTTTTCAAAAAAAGTTGAATTTTCAACTAAGAAAGACTTATCAGTCGAGAGAAAAAAAATTTCAACTAAAATGATGGGATTTTCAACTGTATTAGTTAACATTGCAGTTAAAAAAATTATTTTCAACAAAATATTTAAATTTTCAACTGGAATAGTTAAATTTTAAGTTGAAAAAATCAATTTTCAAAAAAAAAAAAAAAATTTCAATAAAATAGTTCAATTGAAAAAAGGAGATGAAATTTTAATTAAAATGATAAATCTGCAACCAAAACATGATTTTTTAACAAAAGAGTTGCAATTTTATCCAAGTAGTTACATTTTAAACAAAAAAATATAAATTCTTAGGGAAAAACATAATAGTTGATATTTCAACCAAAAAATATTTTTATTTCAAGTAAAAGACAGTTGCATTCAACCAAAAAGATGAATTTTCAAAAAGAGTAGAATATTCAACTAAGAAAATTTTTTCAGTCAAGAGAGCAAAAAATTTCAACCAATTTGTTGCATTTTCCAAAAAGGGATAAATTTTTAACCAAAAAATAAATTTTCAACAGAAATAGTTCAGTCAAGAGAGAATTTTTTTTAAGCAAACTGATGAATTTTGAAACCAAAGGATGAATCTTCAACCAAAAATAGAATAGTTAACTTTGCAGTTAAAAAAATTAATTTTCGACCATCAAAATTCCCTGAAAATTCCAAACACGGATTTTCAACAAAATACAAAAATTTTCTACCATAAAGGTGAATTTTCAACTTCTAAAAGATATTTCTAGGAATTTCTAACAAAAAATAGAATAGTGCAATTTTCAGATCAAAAGAATTAATTTTTAACAAAAAAAAAACTGAATTTTCAACAAAAAAGTTAAATTTTAAACTAAAGACGTAAATCTTATAAAATATGCATTTTTAACAAACTGGTTCAACTTTCAACCAAGCAGTTACATTTTCATAAAAATAGTTTAATTTTTAACCAGTTAAATTTAAACCAAAAATATAAATCTTTAACAAAAAAGTTAATTTTCAATCGAACAGTTTAATTTTCTACCAAATTCTGTAATCTTCAACCAATCCAGAATTATTTAGAATAAAACCGTTGCATTTTTAACCAAAAGGGATGGATTTTCTAACACAAAGATTAATTTTTGATCAAAAAAGATGATTTCTTGATAAAAGACTTGAATTTTCAACTAGAAAAGATCAATTTTCAATAAAAATGTCAATTTTTTACAAAAAATCACATAGTTAAATTGTTAGTTAAAAAGAACTATTTCTCGGCCAAAAAAGAAGAGAATTTTCAACAAATTAGTTATATTTTCAACAAAAGAGATGAATTTTTAACTAAAATAATGAATCATAAAAAACATGAATTTTTCATAATAGAGTCAACCCAAAAGATGATTGTTTAACCCAGAAGATTAATTTTCTAAAAATGGAATAGTGAATTTTTCAATTAAGGAGATGAATCTACAACCCAAAAAATGAATTTTGAACAAATCAGTTCAACTTTGAGCCAAATAGCTGATTTTCTGGTAGAAAAAGACAACTTTTTAACAAAATAGTTAAATTTTTAATAAAATAATAAAATTTTCAACCAAAAAACTTTTTAACCATTGATTTTTCTTGTGGAGTTCTATTAATTTAGTTTGTATTAAAGCGAAAACCCGAAAAGGGGTATGTTTCAGAGAAAAAACAGAATTCTTTACAATTTATCATCAGGAAACGTACGAAATGTTATCCAAGTTCTCATAATTTGATGTTAATTATTTTAGTCTACTGGTCTAAAATCAATATTTTTTTAATATTGATTTTTATTTATAAATTGTGAAAAAATTGCTCAAGCCCGGCTGGGTTCCGAACCCAGGACTTTCAGATTGCCGGTCTGATGGTCTTATCCACTAAGCTACAGAGAGACGAAATTCATTTTTTCACAACCCCTACAAGTTGAATTCCGATGTAATTCCTTATACTTGTAAGATTAATTTTTCAAAAATACGAATGTTTTATATTTTTTGATGTTGCGGTTTTGACCAGATAAGATGTATTAAATAATTTGATCTTAATTGTTTTACTCTATATTTTTTTAATATTGATTTTTATTTCTAAATTGCAAATATTATAAATGTTATAAATGTTATAAATTGTGTTCTCTAAGTTCGTAACGTTACTTCCACTGACCCCCCCCCCCTGTTGCGAACCACAGTTTTTAGAGTGCCCCCCCCCCACAAATTATTGACGTAGTTTATAGACGATTCCTAAGCAGATTGTAGCAAATCATAAATAAAAAGAGCAAGTACCAATAAAAAGCGATTCCCATGACGAATCAATGAATAATGCATGTGGATCTTTACGAATGTCGAGACTGTCCAAAAATATATTCATTCGAGCGAATTTTTCTGAGAGAAAACCTGTGGTAAATGTACTCAGAAGTGAGTAAATTAAATTCTCTTGATTACTTCGTCTTATCAGGAGTATCACACCAGTTTAGAGTAATTAATCTATCTGGAGTATCTATAGGTTCTGAGTAAACAAAGCGAGTCATGGATTGTAAATTGTAAATTTCATCAAATTGTAAAATCCCTCTAATATAAAAGATAAATAAAAATCTGAAGATTATTCTTGAAAATTGTTCAGTTCGGTGCAATTCAAATAAGACAATGTGTGTTCTGAGTTGTTAAGTCGTCGGTCACGCTCAGAACTCTTATAAGTGAACAATATTGACTTTTGGTGCCGACATGTTTGCCACCAGGGAAATTTTCTTTCCTGAGACAAAATTCTGGTTGCAATTTTCGCTTCTCAGAATCATTAGAATTTATTTATTTTTTATTAAAGGAAGTTCTTAGTATTATAATTATTATATTTTATTATAGAATATATATTATAGCATTCAAAAATTTTTTTAAATTTAATTTCATTTTAAATTGTTTATTTTATTATGAAGGTATCAATTTTGCACTCTTTTGGAAATAAATTATGGTGACATAGAGAATATTGTTCGAAACCTTTTGCCAAACTTTTTTTTTTAGACGAAATGTAAAATATCAGTCGGAAATACCAAAAAAACATTTGTATTTTGATAACAAAATATCAAAAAAATGTTTTCAACGTCTGGGATTTTGCATGTAATTATATTCACTTTAATATACATTTTTTACAAAAACATTTGTATTTTTCTGAAAAAAAAGAAAATAATATTTTTTTTCAAATTAAATTTCAGAACGAAGCAATATAAGTAAAGCTTTTTTTCTGAAATTTTGCACGTAATTTTTGCCGACTAAATTTTTTTTGTGAATTTAGTTATAATTGTTCGTTATGAATTACTAAATTAGTTTAAAATTCAACCAAGTAGTAGCGACAAAAAAAATGAACACTCAACAAAAAATGTAATAACTGATACATACTTCAACCCAGGAAAGATTTTGAGTTTATATAAAAAACAGTTGATTTGAACCAAAAAAACGAATTTTCAAAATTTGCATTTTTGTCCAAGAAAGATTACATTTCTACCAAAGAAGATGAATTTTCAAATCGAAAAGACAAATTTTCAACAAGATTTGAATTTTCAATCACAAAAGATTTTTCATTGAATACAGAAAAAAAAAATTTCATCCAAAATGTTCAATTTTCAAGCCAAAAGACAAGATTTCTACAAAACAGTTGAATTTTTAACGAAATAATTGAATTTTCAACTCGAAAAAATGAATTTTCTACAAAAAACATTAAAGTTTTCAGTCAAGAAAATTAATTTTTAATTTGAAAAAACGAATTTTGATAAAAGCTGCTGTTCGATTTTCAACCAAAGAGATAAATTTTTACCCAAAATATGAACCTTACACCAAAAAATGAACTTTCAAGAAAGTAGTTTAACTTTCAACAAATAGTATAATTTTTAACTTAAAAAGATACAATTTCAAGAAAAAATGTAATAGTTGATATTTTTACCAAAAAATATTTTTAAGTGAAATCAAATATTCAAATTTAACCAAAAAGCCGAATTTTTAACAAAATACTTGAATCCTCAACTGAAACAGATATATATTCAACCAAACAGTTGCCTTTTTAAAAGAAAAAAATTATTTGCTACAAAAGAAGACAGATTTAAAAAAAAATACATACATTTTCAACCAAGAGAATTTATTTTCCAAAAAAGACAAATTTTTAACAGAATGCATGAATTTCCAACAAAACAATTGAATTTTCAACAAAAAAAGATAAATTTGCAACAAAAAATGGAATAATAAAATTTTCAGTTAAAGAATTAATTTTCAACCAAAAAATAAAAACAAATTTTCAACAAAATAGTTTAATTTTTAAACAACAAAATGAATTTTTAACTAAAATGATGAATTTTCGATTTAAAAAATTAAGTTTAAAAAAGTAATTGAACCTTGAACCAAATAGTTTATTTTTCAAGAAGCACGAATTTTCTTCAAAACAGATTGTTGACTTACTATCGAATGATCGATCAAAGATTTTATTAATGTTAAATATTAATAGATTTGAATTATTGTAATGAATTTCACTAATTTGTTGATTAATTTTATTACTAAACAATTGATAAATTGGAAATATTTGAATAGTAAAAATTAAACATTGCTATAACTAACATTATAATTATATGTTAAATAAGATTTGTTTCATTAACAAATTATAAATTTAATTTTGCACCCTTTTGAAAATAAATTATGGAAGCATAGAGTAAATGGTTGGAAATATTTTGCAAAATCTTTTATCTAGACCAAATATAAAATATCAGTCGGGGGAGACGAACAAACATTTGTATTTTGGCCAAAAAATGCAAAGAATATTTTTTTCAAATTTCAAAAACTGATTTTTTCCAAATTACAATTATTTTAATGGAATTATGAGCACTTTAATACATTTTTTACAACAAAATTTGTATTTTTCTGAAAACAATAATTTTTTTTAATTTAAATTTCAGGATGAAACCATATAAGAAGAAATGTATTATATTAAAAGAAATGTGAATCGATCGAAGATTTTATTAATGTTAAATATTAATAGATTTGAATTATTTCGAGGAATTTCACTAATGGTTGATTAATTTTAATATTTAAGAGTTGATGAATTGGAAATATTTGAAAAGAAAATTTAAAAATTGCCATAAATAACATTACAATTATAATATGTAGAATAATATTTCTTTCATGAATAAATTATAAGTGTTTATAAATTTTTCTAACTTTTAAAATGGGTATTTTATGAAGAAAAGGGAAATGGGAAGTTCAGTCACACCCTACCCCTTTTCCAGCTCAAAAAATACCTGATTGCTATTTTTGGCAATTTGATAATTAATTTTTCGAATTGACCTCGAAAATGTCATTTGCGAATATTTTCGAGGTTGTATTCGTAATCAGCACTTCAAAATGCGTTAGTACAGGTGGTTTTATCAGAACGAGAAAAGAAATAATTACGAAAATTTATTATTTTTTTCAGTTTTTCAGAACGAAAAAAAAGAAGAAAAAATGTATTAAATTAAAATAAATTATTTGAATGAATTTCACTAATTTGTTGATTAATTTAAATATTTAATAGTTTTGTTTCATTAATAAATTATAAATGTTTAAATACATTTTTTTATTTAAAATAGTAACTCTTCAAGCTGGAAAAGGAAGGGGATCTTCTTTCACACCCTACCCCTTTTCCAGCTCGAAAAATTACATTTTCCTTTTTTGACAATTTCATAACTACTTTTTCGAATTGACCTTGAAATATTTATTTTGTAATTTAATTTTTAATTTAATTTAATATTAGTTATTAGTTAGTACCCGTGGTTTTAACAGAATGGGGATAGAATTAGTTATGAACGTGATTTTTAAACAATTATAATTTAGGGGGGGGGGGGGCGGATTCAGGGGAAAATATGAAACTTTTTGGGTCTCCACCGAATTACATTTCACTTTTAGACTAAAAAGAAGATATTCCAAAAGGTTTCAAACCATTTACTTCAAAATTCGGAAAAGTCATCAAAGTAAACAATTACTAAAATTACTAACAAGTACTGAATTCATTACTTACAAATACTTTTTTCTTATAAAGGTAGGATTAAAATAAAAAATTAATTTCTTTACTGAAATTATTTTGAAAATTAATTTTTCAATTTAATCCAAAAGCTTTTTAATTTGAAGGTTTCCAAAATTACTTTTCCGTTCCAAATTAGACATTTTGAATTTCAGCTCTCACAAAATCCACAAATTGAACGATTAAAAAAAGTGCTTACAAATCGCAACCCTTTACAACTTGGACGCTTTCCAACTTGGACAATTTAAAATCAATATTATACTTCCTTTAAACCCTGATTGCCTTTAATTTGGAAATTCTTCCACATTATAAAAATAGCTTGTTTAAATCCTAATAATTAAGTACAAGAAACACCTAATTTAAAAATAAAAATGAAGCTAGGTTCACCGAAATTCGGTGCCTATATTTGTTCCTTGATTATATTTTAATTAAAGGGGTTAAATGACATAAGCATTTTCAAAATTAAAACACTTACATGCCGGCGGAGCCAGAGAAGAATTTGTTCACAACTTAAAAACAAAAAATCAATATTTAAAAACAAATATTGATTTAAGAAGACCATGTATAGAAAAACAAATACAATCAATTATAAAACATTTAAAGTTTTCAAAAAAAACTTGAACTTAATTTTCTGCTCTTTGGTGTGAAAATTCTGGAAGGATTGTTCCGAATCTGCGTCATCACTGGGGGGGGGGGGGGACTATGCGTGTAAGAGGGGGGAGGTTACTAGGACGATAGGATAGGTCACTGGATTCAAAAACATCCATGGAATTTAAAGACATTAATGGCATTTAAAATAAAAAATTAAGTACAATAAAATGTTAATTTTAATAAATATTTATGGCATGAGTAAACAAATCACTTTTTATTGAATCTAATTTTATTGAGTAAATAATCATTCCCTGACAATACGTTTTCGATTTTTTTATTTCGATGTATTTCGATGAATGAAACACACGCTTGAAAATGATTGCTAACAAAACTGTCAATACCCAACCTTTTATTTTAAATAACTGTGTTGCAATATAATTTTATTAATTTATTTTATTTAAATAAATTACCGACTGTCATCTAGTTGCGGGTTTTGAATTTGGTTTTAGAAAACAATTTTTTGAATTGTGATAAAATTAATGACATTTATAATAAAGTAAATATAATTTGAGAAAGTAAATTTCAATGCGTTTTTAAATATAGATAAATGCATTTGAAAGCATCAAAAGCGAATCACGTGAAATTCGAAGAGGCAGACTTAAAGGAATGTGATGAGTGTTTCTCCGGTAATTTTCGTCGGGAGAATATAGAATATACGTACGAAATGATTGTGTAGTAGTCAGTAAAAGTGGAAAATCCGTAAACACATAATGTTTTCACTGAGAGGAGATTTTTTAAAAATAAACTCCACAGAAATGTTGAAATTCGATTCGATTTGAAAAAGAAAATAATGTTCGATCGGACATAAAAACACCGTAGCAGCACGCGACACGGTTCGCGAGGAACTGAAGTCCCATTGCGCGAGGTAAGTTAACGCTCCCTGCCTCTATTTCTCCAGGGCCGTCCATAGGAAATCCCATTAGTGTCCCACTTTCAAAATTTTCAGATTTTTTTTCTAACAAAATTCGAAAAAATGTTTACAAATAATTTACCGTTAATAAAAACGACTTGTTTTCAGTGCACCCTATTATTTTAGAGGTGCTACGGCCCTGCTTTGAATTGCTTATCAGATTCGTGAATTGTTTGGTGATACTATAGAAAATATTTGTTCAAAAGGTTTTTTTGTCGATAAGAAATCAAGGAATCTGTATTATCATTAGAGAATAACAGAAAATATTTAACGTCTTTTAAGACAAGATGAAGCTATGAAAAAAAAATTACTTTAAATAATTTTTTTCTGAAAAAAAGATCTCCTTTCG
>CAKNYM010052676.1:152646-168887 GCA_932195095.1 Andricus curvator
TTTTTCAAGATTAATATTTTTTCGGTCAATTGTTCAAGAGGATATTTACTCAGGGTCACAGATCAGGTTTATATTCCGTGAAATGTAAAATTGTACATGGATATACACATGACATTGATAAATTACACGCCAAGTGGCGGCCTTGAACTAAAAAAAAACAGATATTATTATCCCGAATTCAAATGGAGACATACTTTATTATAACTAAAAAAATAAACATAGCTATACAAATTGACTTTGTATTTAACGTTTAGTGTAGGTTCTACTGGTTCCAATTAAAAAAAAAACGTAATATAGTTTTCAATAGACATAGTAGAAATTTCGCGTCTAGTCAAAATAAAAAAGTGCAAGATCGGAAATTTCATATGCACCCCCAAAATCTGATTTCTACCATTCAAAAATTTTTATAACTTTTTATTAATATTTCTTTTTTACTTTGTTGTAAAAATCTACAAGGTATTACAGAAAACTAGAGGATTTTACATTTTTTTATTTGGGTGTTTGTCGTCATAAAAACACTTTTAATTTTACCTAAATTATTGTAGAATATTACAAATCTTTACAAAAAATACAAGATTTCAAAAAAGTTGAAATATTGGGAAATTGTACTTAAAATTATGTTTTATATGCTGGGAGTTTATTATAGAAATGTACAAATTTAAACAAAAAAATGTAAATTTTCGCAAGGAATATTTTTAGAATCCGCATCAACGTTTCGATGTAAACGTCCAATTGAAACTTTATAAACTATTCCTAATTTAAAAATAATTTGTAAAATTAAACGCTCTTATTCAATTTCAAATCATATTCAAATATTATTTCAATCAGAGATATTTTATTTTTAACCCATTTAATTTGAAATTATTCAATTAAGGAAGACATTTTTTTTGAATTTTCAGCAATATTTTACTTTTTATTTAAAATGAGCAATTATAAATCAAATATTAAAAACTAAACAATTTTAAACTGAATTATTTTAAATAGGAAGCCTTGAATCGTCAATATTTCAGTGTTAAATTAAAACTTTGTAGGTTACAATTTTATTTCTTCTATTTAACAAATTTTTAATATTCAAGTGAAATTATTAAATTTTTATGCATAAATAACAAATTGAACAAATATCAATTTGGAAAAAATTTGAGTTAGTTTGAGAGATATTTACAGGTTTTGAGAAGATCCAAACTTAATTTCAAACAGGAAAAGATTTCTAAAGATAAAAAACTGAATTTAGATTTTTGAAGATTTCGAAATAATATTTTGAAGCTCTTTAAGGATCTTTAAAGGTTTTGAGGAAATAAAAAAGATCATAACTTTGCTGGGAAAATTTAAAATGATTTTTTATTTTGAAAAATTAATGTTAAGAGAATATTTAAAAAGATTAAAAAAAAGTTTTGAATAATAAATAAAAATTGTACAATTATTAATTTGGGAAATAATTGAGTAAGTTTAAAATATATTTAGAAGTTTTGAAAAGATTCCAAAATAATTTAAAACGTGAAAAGATTTAAAAACTTTAAAACACAATGTAGATTTTTGAAGATGTCCAACACAAAATTTATAAGCATTTGAAGCATTTTGAAAAGTTATTAAGGTTATAAAATTTTCAAAAAAGAATCTGGAGTATTTTAAGGTAATTTTTTTACTTTTGCAGGATTTTCAAAAAGTTGTAGGAAAAATCCGAGGTCTAAGATAATAAAACTTATTATTAGTTTCCTGGGAAATTTTTTAATGTTTGTTTTTCAACAAATTTTTAAGAGAATATTTAAAAAGATTTAAAAATTTTTTTGATTCATTCTTGAATTCATAGCTTTGTAAATGATAGCGTGGATTTTTTTTTATATTTTAACTTACAATGTATAAAAGTTAAAAATTGAAATTTTGCAGTTTAACTTTCAATTAAAAAATTTTCAGTTCGAAAAGTTTTTAAATCTTTCATTTTATACGCGAAAATTAATTTAATTAGATATAAATATATACATAGGTCTGTAAGACCACCGGCCCGGAAAAAGAATTTTTTTACTTATTTCTTTCACATTTTTCTATGATATGTAACTGTTTTAAATTTACTTATTGTATTTTGTAATTGGCACATCATATGTCATATTCTTAAAGAAAAATATTAAACAAGTAAGATAAAATTATTATTTTCCTTAAAAATGAGTTACAAAAAATGTCATGAAACTCAAATAGGAGACCTCTAAATCATATCCGATTTTAGATTTTTTTTTGTTTGAAAAATTTGTTGACTAAAAAGGTACAGCTTAGGCTAGTGTGCATATTCTGTTTCAAAAATCAGTCTTTCAACCAATTCTAATCAAAAAGCTTATTACACACGGAATTGAAAGCACTTTCAATAAATTGATATACAAAAATTATTACATTTAAAAAAAATTAGATTGTCGTTAAAGTTGAAAAAATCGGGAAAAATGAGAAATTTCCAAATATTTTCGATTGTAGTTTCGTAATTTTGCACCCTGATAAAATGAATAAACTAATGTTGAAAAGATGTATTTATTTTCTATAAAAAAAAAAATGGAAATCAACTGAAAATGGTATGTGAAACTGTTTTTTAGTTCTACTAGACATAAAATTTCGACTGTATTTTGTGGAAAGTATATTTTTTTATTGTGTAACACAGTGTAATCGCGTTTCGTTCGTCATAAAATTGTTAATGGCTATATGGACGAATTCTATGTTGTGTATACGTACTTCAGTGAACTCTTGTAGCTCGTTAAATCAAATTTTGATTGAGACCATCAGCTAACTGAGTAAGAAATTTAAAACATTATAAAAACGTCAGTAAATAAATTTCACATTTAAATTTACAAAAATAGTTTGCCAGCAAGTCTCTTTATATTTAAAAAACATTTTGTTAAAAAGCAGATTGAGTTAAGGATCGGCAAAATATCGATCATTTTTCTTCAATTATTAATCTTTATGTATAAATATAATTTATGGAATCGTTTGAGGCTTGCTCGGTTGCACTCGGATTGTACTCGAATTGAGGGTCCGGATGCAATAAACAAGCACTCGAAAACGCTAAAAAGTATTGTCCAAGCGTCTCGTGATATCTAAATTTTATAGTTCAAAAATAACATTTTTTTAAAAATACGGGTTTATAGGGAATGACAAGACCGAAATTTTTTCCATTTGAAGTCTTTTCCCCCATCAACATTTTTAATAATAAAATTAAAGAAATGAAATTTTGTCCCGAAATTTCAATTATTTTTTCAAACATAAATCATCATAACTCAGACAAATATTTTCTGAACTGTTTGAAATTTGATATACACACGCAGTATACTCTAGTGATGCCTAAAAACTAAATAAAAAATTTTTTAAACTGAATATTAGTATTTTATAAGAAAGCATTCTATGCCGCGAACAGCATTAAGCACCATCAGGCAGCGTACTCGTCGTTGGCGGCCTCGAATGCTTTCTTATAAAATACCTAATTTCGTCAATTTTCAATGAATCAATCTAAAAATTCACAAAAATCTTCCTTGAATAGTGAGGAACAAATGCCTCACTGGAAGTTTTTTCAACTTTGAATTTCCCTCGATACTTTTTGTCGGCGGAACTAAAACAATATGTTTACCGACCGTTCTCAATTTTCAATTAATTATTATTGAAAAATAGTCAGTTTAAATTTTTTTCTTCATTTTTCAGGCATCACTAGAGTATACTGTGTGTGTATATCAAATCTTAAGTAGTTTCAATAATATTTGGCTGAGTTATGACGATTTATATTTTAAAAATACTTAAAGATGATTTTTTTTTACTTTTTCAATGTTATTACTAAAAATATTCAACGGAAAAAAACATGAAATCGAAAAAAGTTCCGCCCTGTCATTCTCCATAAGCCCATATTTTCAAAAATGTATTTTTTTACTTTAAAATTTCGATATCATGAGATGCTTGGACAATATTTTTCGCGTTTTCGAGCGCTCGTCCCCATATTGCATCCTGACCCTCAATTATTACATGTATATTATCGAAATTAGTATCATGCATATTTTTTATTGTCATTTAAAATAAAATTTTGAAGATTTAAGGGTCATTGGAAAATGGTTGATTAATTATTATTGCACCATAAATTATATCTATTTAAAAAAAATCCGAGTCGCCTAATGTAATCAAATGCTTTTTTTCTGGATTTATTTGATCCCTTAACGTTTTTCATAATAATTCTATTTTTAACCCAAATTTTCGCAAAATCAAAA
This sequence comes from Andricus curvator, assembly GCA_932195095.1. NCBI lineage: Eukaryota > Metazoa > Arthropoda > Insecta > Hymenoptera > Cynipidae > Andricus > Andricus curvator. The sequence continues at coordinate 156,870 of CAKNYM010052676.1, forward strand.
ATATTCTTTAGCTGTTTTCCCAGAATCAGTGTTGTTGAAAACCTTATTTGCTTTTCATTACATGAAGTTGTGTTATATTTAAAATTTTTGGTTTTGAAAATTGAATCAAAAAATAATAAATAATGATAAATAAATCTTAATAAAAAAAATCATAGTAAACCTCATGGGAATTGAGAAACATTTGTGCTTTTTAATACTTTTGCGTAGTTAAATTAATGTTTAAAATTGTCTAATAAATTATTGAAAATATTATACATGTTTTATGTCAGTGATTTTTTCTGGAAACTAGTAAAAAAATTAATATAAAATCATAAAGTTTCAAAGAAGGCTCAATTTTTTAAAAATATTAGGCTGTTTTAGCGTTTTACATCGGAAGTAGGTATTTTTGCTAAAAAATTATTAGATTTCAAGGATTACAATTTTTTCAACATTTTACGTTTTTCGGGTTTGTTAGCGTTTTCACCGGAAATTGTCATTTTAAAATGAAAATCATTAGACTTTACGGGTACATCATTTTTCAAAAATTTTAGGTGTTAGCGTTTCACACCAAATAATTGGTATTTTTAAATAAAAATAATTATAATTCGAATAAGATTTGCAATTTTTGAACAGTTTCAGGTTATATTAACGTTTTTTTAGAGAAAGTGGGTTATTTTATACAAAAATAATTATATTTTAATCCAATAATTATTGTTTTCGATAAAAAAATTTACAAGCTTAGTGTTTTCGATGAAAATTAAAATTTTTATTGAAAAATCATTAGATTTCAAAGGAGATTTATAATTTTTTAACAATTTTAGGTTACGCTGTTATTTCTCATCGAAAAGTGATAGTTTCAAACAAAAATCATTATAATTTTAACAAGAGTTAGAATCTTTCAATAATTTGGAAAATGTTAGTATTTTTCGTCGGAAATTGATTACATAATAAAAATATCAATTTCTAAAGAAAAACAATAACATAATCCAAATTATTTAAAAAATTTTAAATCTTGTTTAAATTATAATGATTCTTGTATGCAAATACCAATTTTTGACGTGACAGAACAACGTAAACTAAGATTGTTAAAAAATTATGAATTTTCTTTGAAATCTGATAATTTTTTAATAAAAATCTTAATTTTCATTTAAAAAACCTAAGCTTGTAAATTTTATTAAATTAAACAAAAATTATTAGACGAAAACCTAATGATTTTTGTTTAAAATTACCGATGTTGACGGTTTACACCGGAAATTTGTATCTTTAGTAAAGAATAATTAAATTTTAGGATTAGAAAACTTGAAACAATTTAAAGTTATGTTAACAGTTTTCCCCGGAAATCGATATTTTGAACAAAAAACATTAGGTTCAAAAGAAGATTAACAATTTATTGGAACCATTGTTTGTTATGTTATGTGAGTGTTTTTCGTCGAAAAATGTTATTTTTAATTTAAAAAATCGGTACTCTTCATAAAAAAGCAATTGATTTTAAAGGAGATAAAATTGTTTGTACAATTTTAGGTTATGCTTGCGTTTTTCACCGGAAATCGGTATAGGTTTAAATGAAGATGAACAATTTTGAAACAATTCTAGGTATTTTTTAAACATTTTTCATCGGAAATTGGTTATATCAAACAAAAAATATTATAGGTTTAAAAGAATATTTACAATTATAAACGATTTTTTGTTTTTTTATATTAGTGTTTTTCGTCTAAAATTGAACACAAATATTATATATCAATTATAAAGTTAAGATAGCATTTTTCATTAGTTATCAAAAATATTGTTCTTGCTTTTCTCTTAATTTAAATAAATTTTTAATTATAAATATAATGTTTTCTAGTGTTTCTTAGTTTATAGTTAATAACAATCGAATAATAAACTTTAAAAGGACATTAATTAAAAATTTTGATTAGTTATTCATAAATTTCAAATCTTTGATGATTCAATATTATTTATATTTATTAAAATAAATAACGTATCCAAAATTATTATTATTATTATTAGTAAAATCCGAATTAGTAGAATTTTTTTGCAAACGTCTGCGTTTTCAAAATGTAATATTTATTCCATGAAAAAATTTCATATTTTTCTTCTTCCTGAAAAATTATTTGATTGACGTATAATTTATCGTTGGATGTATGATATGACCTGAATAAAAAATGGAGAAGTAAAAATGGAAAAGACAAAAGGAAGTGAGGACAAGTCGCCTCGGGGGCAAAAAAGAAAAAGTTTGCGCAGCGTTTGAAAACATGAGCACAGAATAATGGTTATATGAATTATGGCTTTGATGGATTTATCTATAGTCGATAAAACGAGAGAATTCTTTGAAAACTCTCTGCAAGAGATGCCCTGAACAGCCGCATTTATTGCTGCCCTTAATGAGTCAATTTTACGTGGGAAATTTTTTATTGCGAGAAAATTTGGCCTCAACTTGAAGTTCAGTTTTTTTCCTTGAATTGCTGAAAATTTTTAATAAGCGGAGAAAGTCCGAACCTGATCAATCAGTGCAAATTAGGGTGATGAAAATTTTTGTTTTCGAATTTTCATGCATATTGCGCCCAAACTTGTTCAAATCCATGAAAAAATGCGTTTTTCAAAAAAAAAAAGATATTTAGAGGTTCCGCAGGCCCCACGAAGCTTAACACGTGTTACCCAAAGGAAAAAAGTCGCTGAATCCGAATTTGAAGTCAGAATTCCGAAGTTATCTCTTGTTTTGCTCCTATCCTCAAAAACACTTTTTCGTAATTTTTTTGCAGTTAGGAAGGAAAGAAGAGTTGATTTCGGAATTCCGACTTCGGATTCGGATTGAGCGACACAAAATATGCAAGAATTGACTAGTCTGGTTCGTTGGAACTCCTACTTTTTTGTGAGGCTCTGAAGGGTACGATAAAAGTGTTTTTTGAGGTTACAAAATTTGTTGGTTAGGAAGAAAACAAGCCCTAATTTCAGAATTCCACTTGGGATTTTGATTTGGCGACGCATAATACGTAAGAATTGACTAGTCTGGTCCGTCAGAACTCCTAATTTTTTTTGTGGGGCTGTGAAATGAACAAAAAAAGTTTTTCTGTTTTGAGGTTAGGAAGAAAACAAGAGCTAACTTGGGCATTCCGACATCGGATTCAGATTCAGCGACCTGGAATACGTAAGAATTGACTAGTCTAGCCCGTCCGAACTCTTACTTTTTTTGGGAGGCTGTGGAGTGTACGAAAAGTCTTTTTTGAGGTTACAAAATTTGTTTGTTGGAACTTCTGACTATCATTTTTGTTTATAAAAAAAGGATTTATTTTCTTGTGTATTCAAACAAATTTAGGGGCGACATTCATGAAAATTTGAAGAAAGAAAAATGGACCATAATTCCATAGAAATCCCTTATAATTTTTTATAATCCGTGAAAATCCCTTAAAATCGATTAAAATCCTAGAAATTCCGAGAAATATTTCGAAATATTACAATTTTCCTTTAAATCTATAAAAATCCCTTTAAAATTGATTGAAATCCTTTAAATCCGTCGGAATCTATCCGAATTATTCAGAAATTCGTTGAAGTTCCGATAAATCTTTTGAAATCCAATGAAATCATCGAAAGTACTTTAAATCTCTTAAAATTCGTAAAAATCCCGAAAATTCGTAAAAATACTTTGAGTGTCTCTTGAATTGAAATCCCGTGACTTCTTTTAAAATATTTCAAAATTTTCTAAAATCTTCTGAAGTCTCTTAAAATCTCTTAAAATCCCTTAAAATATTCTGTAATCTGCGGAAGTCGTTCTTAATTCCTTAAAATCCTTAAAAATCTGTATGAACTCCTTGAAGTCTCTTAAAATCCTGTAAAATTGCTTGAAAAATAAAAATTCTCTCCGAAATCCTTAAAAGGCTATGAAAATCTCATTAAATTCCGTAAAAATTTTGAAATTCTTTCAATCACTTTTTGTAGTCCTTTAAAATGCCCTAAAATCCCTTGAAATTTGTGGAAATCCTTTCACATCACTAATAATTGTTTAAATCTTTTGAAATCCCTTGCAATTAAAAAATCTTACGAATCCTTAAAATAGGGAGGGTGTGCAAAATTAAAAAAAAATCCTCAACGTAATTAATGCACGTTCCCTAAATAGTTTTGTTCCTCTTTTTTTTTAGCAGATATATATGCACTTTTTTAAGAATATGTACCGGGTTTTTTTGTTTCTACAAGGTCCGTAGAACATCAGTAAGTATAAAAAATATGAACAGACATTAATTATTCTCAACTGCAAAAATATTATAAATCAACAAAAAGCCCAATTAGCACTTTATCTAGAAGAAATGCATTTTCCACTAAGTATTTTTTTAAATTTCAGAATTTTTTGCCCAGCTATTTCGTTTTTGAAAACCTCTTCCAAACATAATCTGACCATTTTTTAATTTTTTTCCACCATATTAGATCCGCTATCTTGAATTTTTTGAAACCAAAAATACTGACTTCAGATTGAAATTTAGAAAATAAAAAAATCCCCAGAAAACGAATTTGCAAAAATTTTGGATGTGAGGAAGAATATGTGACTGAAAGGGTTAAATAAATGTGAAACAGGTGGGGGGGGGGGGTGTTAGAGTTTTAATATGATAATGTAATTTTTTTATATTTGAATCCCTTTCTAATTTCTTCCCTGGAGCCGTACAATCCTCCCGTTATAACACGAAATTGTCCGACTAAAGCCGATCTTGCCTCTAACCATCCCCTGTCCGGACGAACCATCCCTTACACCCCCACCCACCCATAGGTAATCCGCTGGGAGTATGGCACATGCACGTGCGTATGTATGTTTGCAGAGAGGGTCTCAAAACTTTTTGTTGAGTGCTTTTGTAACAACGATGTATCATGAAAATTGTAATGTATGCTGAAAAGCACCTGCTAACTTCTTCGGAATTCCTTCCAAACTGGGACACCGTCCGTAATGTTCAAAATCATCTATTATAGCCAAAAACAAAAAGGAAAATGTTTTATTCAATTAAGACTTTGTACAATGAAGCATCCCGTGGAGAAATTGCCCAATTTGATCCTGATTCCCGATGTGGCCCCGATCGGGTTAGCCCAATTCGGCCCTGATCATGGCTACTGTTGTGGCCCTGGTCGGGGCCACATCGGGCTACCCTTTGTTAATTCATAGTTAGTTTAAAAATTAGAATTAATTAAATTTAAAATTACTCCCTGTCTTAATTAGTGAATATTCCACTAATTTTCATTTCAGTGACTAACCTTAAGTTAAGTAGTTTAAATTAACTTCTCATATGCAAAGAATATAAGAAACGAGAAAAAACTAAGAAATGCTTAAATTCATTTGAACAAAATGTCTAAAAATGTATGTTTACGGACGCATGAAATTAGTTAATAAATATACAATTATCAAGTTAGTATTAATTATTGTAGGTATTTTTTTAATCTGTTTAGAGTTTATACTTATTTAGATTTGAATTTGCCGCGCTAATCTCGAATGTATTCGATTAGTCTTCCGTTCGATTATTTGGCAACGAACGGGCGAAAGGAAGACAACTTTGTAAGTGACGAACAGTAAACAGATAAACCGGTAAAGTCATGTGGTAAATCGCTTTAAATAATTCTCAATTCACCTTGTTAATCATTTACGCAAAGTTTTTAGACCGGGGTGAGGTGTTCATATCAAACTAGAATTATCCAGCTCTCTAAGATTTCCGACAGTGAACTTTGAGAAAGCGTCGACAACTTTTTGCCATTATAACCTCACTTTTTTATACTTTTCTCCACGTGCCAAAAAACTTTTCAATCAAATTATCGAATTTTCAAACAAAAAAGATTAAAGTTCAATCAAATATTAGAATTTTCAAGAAGAAGAACAAATTTTTAGAAAGTAGTTGGTTCTTGATCAAAAAAGTTTATTTACATCTAAAAAAGCTAACTTTTCTACAATGAAAGCTGATTTTTCAACAAAAGAGTAAAGTTTTTAAGCTGAAAAGTCTAATATTATAGAAAACAGTGACTTTAAAATAAATAAATAAATCTTTAACAGAAAAGATCATTTTCAATAAAAAAGATAAATTTTTAACAAGATAGTTGTATTATCAACCAAAAAGTTGAACTTTCAACAAACAAGAATAATTTCATACGTACCCACTAGGATATGACTTTTCAACAAAATATATGAATTTTTAACAAGATAGTTGAATTATCAACCAAAAAGTTGAACTTTCAACAAACAAGAATAATTTTCTACCCAGAAAGACGACTTTTTAACAAAAAGTATGAATTTTCTACCAAATCGTTGAATTTACAACCAATAAGTTAAATTTTCAACAAAAAAGATTAATTTTCTACCCAAAAAGACGACTTTTCAACAAAATTCTTAAATTTCCTACCAAATAGTCGAATTTTCATCTCATAAACCGAAAATGGAATAGTTAAATTTTCAGATAAAAACTCTGATAAAAAATTAACTTTGAGCATAAGTACCAGTTTTCAACAAAATTGTCACATTTTTAACCAAAAAGGATAAATTTTCGACCAAAAAATTTTCAACAAAATACATGAATCTAACGACAAGTTTCAGAATATTTTTCAACATATTTATATAATGTTTAATATTCTTAATTAATTGTTCACTTCTTTATTGAATAAGCTGTATTTTAATAATATTTTTATAAATAAAAATTAGAGTGGGCCTGTTCAGGGCCAGATCGGGCCTTCCTTATGGATAATCCAGTAAGGCCCTGATCGGATTAGGCGTTTCATTTCGAGTCTGGCCCTAACTGAAATTGTGCACGGGATTGTTTGTTTTTTAATTAAATTTGGCAATTCCAATGTAAAAAATGCATTATTTGCATGTTATTAATTGCACTAGCAAAATGATACGCGCGCGATTAATTTTTTATTTATGATTTAATTCGAATTACAAATAATATTTCTTTTAAGACGGAAATGAAATCTGCTTTCTTATGAATTTTGTTATGCACCGAAATCGGAGCATGAAAAAAATTCACAAATCAAAATTAGATTTCCAAAGTACCTTCTTTCCGGCTCATTATGGACAATTAAATCGAAGTTTCCAAATGACAAGGTTCCATCTCGGAAAGACCAAATGAAAAGGTGCTAATTCGTGGAGACAAAATGAAAAGGTGGTAACTCGAGTGGTGAACTCTCGAAGCTTCAAAATCCCATATAAATAGTATTGGGAACATCAGCGCCCTCAAAATCTGGTATCCATGAGTTAGCACCTTTTCATTTGGCTTCTCTGAAATGGAACATTGTTTTCTGAACCAATTTAGAACTACTCATCAGGCATTATTTATAGGAGAACTACATGCATGATCAATAGAATCTTATGCTAATTAAAATTAACAAAAACCCTGAAAACCCCATAGACATTTATCCAACAGGTGATTTGGTCCAATTATTTAATTAATTAGTAAAAATTTATTTGCATATACAAAATTCCTTGAACACTGCATTTTGTATTCTTCGATTCTGGGTTTTCTCTTCACTTTTTGAGAAAAGGAAATAAAAGTATTTACTGTGAGTGGCCAGTTTCTTGTCTTTTATGATAAATATAAATTTTTTTAAATAAAAAAAAGAAGTAGGACTATTCTTCTAATATTTTAGAATTTTTGAGACTGTTATTGTGATCTACTGGAATCTATTGTACGGAGTCCTATGCAGGGACTTTACCTACGAAAAACATTTTTTACTTTCATCAATTGATTGTTCTTTCTTGAATTATGAATTTCAGCGAAATTGATGCAAATTTGGGCAATGGAATGGATGTGATTGAGGGACCGGTAAAAAATATTAAGGAGTTTTATTTAATTGGCAAAAAATTGAGATTCGCTGTATTACAAAAAAATTTTCGATTAAGTGCAAAATTCATGTGGATTTTCCTGAAAAAGATTAACAAGATTAATAACAAAGTAAGGTTTGATTTCAAAAACACAAGAAACAAAGAGAAATTTGATCACGAGAGAAATAAAAAAGGAGGGAATTTATGAAGATGTTCATGGGGACGGAGGAAAACGGGACTATTGATTTAAAAAAGGCTTTCTCAATGTAGAACAAAGTTTGGGATAGGGATATCAATTGGATAAATTTATTTGTGTTCTCGCTATAAAAAAAATTTTATATGCAAATCAATTCTCAATAGTTTTCCTATTTTTTTACAGCAACATTTTTTTTGCGACCTACTTGTATCGAAGTAGCTTCTTAGGCTTATTAAACTTCAGAAAATTGTTAACTCCTAACAGTTAGCTTTGATGTAAATAATTTAAGTTATAAAACAGAAAATTTTAATCCCTTTTTTACGCGGGAAAAATTAATTTGCATCTCATATTCATTCCTAGTAGGGTTTTAGACGCATTCTACTTTAAAATGTTGTTACAACTCAACATTTAGCTTTGTTATAAATAATCTAAGTTTATCTTTGGTTAAAAATTAAGTAAGCTAATAGAATATTTTCATCAATATTTTCACGAAAGAAAGTTATTCGCCATCTAATAGCTATCGAAATTTTTAAAACTTAACATTTAGCTTTACTGCAAATAACTGAAGCTGAAGAATAGGAAAATTTTTATTAGCAAATATAGTATATCAGACTTCTCAAAACCATCAATTTGCTGGATTTTAATCATTTCGATCATTTATTTCGATGCACATAAAAGAGAAAAAAATTCCGCGAAAAAAGAATAAACATTTTCTATTTTTCAACTTCAATTATTTATAACAAACCTAAATTTTGTAGTTTAGGAATTTTTTGTTTTGTACGCTTGAGAAGCTACTTCTATAAATATTATACGGCAAGGAATTTTTCCCACGAAAAAGGATGAATATGGTCTATTTGTTAAGGTAAATAATTTATAACTAAGTTAAGTAATAAGCGTAAGCAATAATAGGTAGTTTAGCAAGTCTAGTAAACTATTTTGATAGACACAAGATAAAAATAATTTCCACGAAGAAAGGATGAGAATTTTCTATTCGTTAACTTTAATTACTTGTCACAAAGCTAAATATTAAGTGTTAAATATTTCCTGTAGGTTAGTAAGATTGTGAAGATACTGAAGATTGTGAAGTAGATAACATTTTTCTTGGATGTTCTTTTTTGTAATTTAGTTTTATAAGAAATTGGCTTAAAATTATAAGAGTTAAAAATATTGCTTTGTAAGTTTGTTAAGAATTTAATTCTCTTTAATTCTAAACAAAACTTTTAAATTAGTTAAACATGAAAAGCTGTAGACCTGTTTGAATAGTAAATTACAGATTTGCACCAACATACAAATTTCAAGACAAAAACGCGTGATAAGGAATCGTACATTATTATTATTGATTGTTTTTGAAAAAATATCGTTAACATAATTTTTTCCTGTAGGACACATATTAAAATTGCTTAAAAGCGGCTTGAAACCCATACAAATATTTTCTTTTAGTTAGTAAAAAATATAACGCATTCCGTCGAATCTAAAGCTGAGTAAATTTTCTTACAAGAAATGTTTAACTGCTTTGAAAAATGTTAAATTGAACAAATTTTTAATCAGAAGAACACATTTTTCAAAATCTAGCACTCTGCAGATGAAAGCTTTTCTGTAAGCGCTGTTATATTCTGAGTATATTCTATTTTTGTTTTTAAAATCCCATACGAATTAAAAATATTTCCTGGGAATTTTCCTACAGTTTTCTCGAAACTGCCTGGAAAATGTTATATTCGAGAATTCCTTTAAAAGTATTCTCGATGGTATTATCTTTTAGTACAAAGAATAATTATAAGCGATAAAAATGTAGGTGACTATTTTGCAAAATTTGTTTGTAGTAGTGTTTCTCAGCCACATAAAGTTGATTATGCAAAAATTAGCATTAAGCTGTTTAATTCAATTCTGACTATACAAATTTTGTAATGCCGCGACTCTTAGTAAGATTTATTAATCTCGAGAAAAAGAAAAATCTGATACTAAAGCAAACTAGTATCATACTTACGGATTTCATAACTTCTATAGCTTCTCATTTCAATGGGAAATTCAAGGGATAATGAGAATTATGAGAATAAAAAAAGTATAACATTACTTTTTCGACAAATTATACATTTTGTATCAATTATTGAGTCAGCAATTATTACTTCGAGGTTGAAAGCAGCTTAAAAGCTGACAAAATACACCCATCGAGTACGACGGCCCCCATCTGATTAAAACCGAGTCAAGCGCTGCTTAACGTCTGTGATCGAACGAGAAGCCTTAATAGTATATTGTGCTACAAGTTGAAAAAGCGAGAGATTTAAAACGAGTGTGAAGTTAGCTACCCGAGCGGAGCGAGGGTGGCTATCACACGAGTTTTAAATCGTCGCTTTTTCAATGTGTGGGACACGATACTTTTTCTATAATTTGTTAAAAAGTCCTAGTTTTTGTTTACCTGTTTTTTGTGTAAAAAGAAGGCGATTTTTTGTCGATTGACGCAACAATGACAATGGCAATTATCAAAACCATGGCAATAATATGGCAGTAATAATAAGCTGGTTCTCACAATTGAATAGTTGGCCCATAAAGTTGAGGGCTTCAAAACTTCCGAGTTTTCGTGAAAAAAACCAAGCACAGTATTTTCGGAGAAACTGACGGTGTTTTTTTGCTTTTGCCAAGTGAAAAAAGTACATACAAAATACACAACTCGAGACTTTTCAGGAAATTGCTTTTAGGTTAGGGACGACAGTCGGAAAATAGAATGAAGTTGGCTGCGCACGATGCACGAGTCCACCCGAGGCAGCACGAACCCACCCGAAATAACATTTACTTTTTCCACTGTGCCTCACTTTTATCACTGTCCATTTACTTTTTCCACTGCATCTGTCCACTTTTGTCACTGTTGCCCGGAAAGGTCGGTACTGCGCATGCGCCACGTCATCGAGCAAAAATCGGTAACTTTTTACACCAAAAACAGGTGGAAAAACTGGCACTTTTTCGCGAATTATAGAAAAACAATTTTATATATCCAAGAGGATGTGGAAATTTGTAATTTAAAAAGAGAAATACTGGAAAATCAAATAAATCAAACTAAAATATAGTTGAATAAAATAATTTTGGTTTTTGAAACAACCAACTGTAACCTCGATTCAAGGATTTTTATATTTGTAAATTAGCAATGTGACGTTATCAGTTTCAGATGTCATACAAAATCGAAAATTCAAGTCAACATTTTTGGTTAGTAAGAAATTTGGTGATACGTTTTAATCCAAGTTTTGAAAAATAACCAAAAGTTTAAAGACTAGTTTTGCTATTAATTCCACATATTTCCATTATACTGGTTTAAACATTTTTTTCCTGAAGAGGGGTTCTGTGCCCGAGACCGTTTTGAGAAAAAAAAATCATTTTTGCGAAGTTATGATTATTTGTAAAATTAGGGTTTATTTTATGTGGGCCAACCATTTTTGCGACAAATTCGATAAATTGCTAAGAAAAAAGTTTGCTCATTTTAAAAACTTTCACAAAAAATATCTAATTTGGTTTGCATAAAACTTACGGAATCTATTTTTTATATAAGCACGATTTTTTTAAATATTGGATGAAATAAAAAGAATGCGGTTTTCCATAAAATTAACTTTTTATGTTTTGAAAATTTAGCCGGGAAGATAAAGCCGAATTTAATAGAAAACCCCAATTTCTATATTTTGTCCAATATTTTTCAAAAATTAGTGCTTATATAAAAATTACATTCAGTAAGTTTTAGCGGCCAAATGATTTTTGTGGTGATGATGGAAAGAATTTCAAAGAAAGGTCTATTAATTGTGTTGATAGATTTTGATTCATGAAATTAGTTTAAATGAATTAGATAGGATTTTTATCAAATGTGCTTATAGAATTTGATTCATGTAATTTGTTTCGTTGAATTTGATAGGGTTTGTATCAAGTGTGCTTATAGAATTTTATTTAAGTTCTACGCCTTGATATATTTTGATTAAATTTTCCCTAAATGTATCGAATTATATTCAATATCCTGGGGCACATAATAGAAATGTATAAGATTGCATGATAGATAGAATTTGATAGAAATATCCTAGATGCCGAAACATAG
>CAKNYM010052676.1:168897-187869 GCA_932195095.1 Andricus curvator
TGAAAGAAAAGTATAAGATTTTCGATGGATAGAATTTCAAACAAAGGTTCATTAATTGCATTGATATATTTGGATTCATGAAATTAGTAGTTTGATTGAATAAGATAGGATATTTATCAAATGTGCTTATAGAATTTGATTCATGTAATTTGTCTCGTTCAATTTGATAGGGTTTGCATCAAGTGTGCTTATAGAATTTTATTTAAGTTCTACGCCTTGACATATTTTGATTGAATTTTCCCTAAATGTATCGAATTTTATTCAATATCCTGGGGCAGATACTCTTATAGTTTCGGTCGGATGTCCGTCCGTCCGTCCGTCCGTCACACTTATCGCCAGCAGTGGTAGTAAGGGGAAACGAGGGGGGGGGATACTTGGGAAGTGATAGGAAATTAGTGAAGGGGACATATGGGAAGTGGGGGAAATGATGGGAGCAGATATATGGGATGTGGGGGGAAATAAGGGGTGGGGAACTGGATAGAGTGAGATGAAATTAAGGGAACGGAAAAGAGGGATGACTATGGGAAGTTAGGGGTAATAATGAAAAATAAGGGTTGCAAGGGGAGGGCAATTAGAGTAGTGCGGGTGAGTAGGGGAGGGAAAGGGATGGTTGGCGAAGTGAGGAGAGGGGTAAGTGGTGAAGGAAGCCGTTGTGGAAGGGAAGAGGGGAACGAAGAGAAATGTAGGAGAAGTAGAAGCAGGGGAGGGAAAGTATGGGAGTAATTTTTTTCTATACTTTTTTCAGAAGGGAACATTCCACAACATGCTGCTGATAGTAAAGATCCTATCGGTCTTGGGCCCAGAACTTCCCTCTTTATTGGCCATTCCCCTTTATTTTTAGGCCTCAAATAAAGTAGAAATTTCTTTTATTTGTTTGAGCTATAATTTAAGAAGTTAACGACATAAATATTTCAAAAATACCCCTGATAACGTAAATCTGTGGATAAGATAGAACTTGGAAGAAATTTGGATGACGTTTTAGAAAGTGGTCCACGATAGTAAAACGATGAAGGGAAAATCTTCTAATGGAAAAATGTTGAACGGAACATGGTAGAAAATGTAACCTTTATAATTATATTATCGAAACGCTGAGTCGACGCGACGCGGATGAAGTGCGAGCATCAGTGATTCCGGAAGTGAGAACGTCACGCGGCGCTCTACCTGGCACGACGCCAACTATTTTAAGGAGATGAGCCAAAGACAATACTTGGGCACGTACATACACAACGGGGTCCATACAGTTAAGGAATGAAGTGCTTCTTTGACATAGGGTTGGTTTCAGTGATTTTAATATAAATGGATTCCTCTTCGAATATCCATTACCTAGCGAAAATCCGATGTAGACCTTGCCAAGGGCTATTAAACCCTACCTCGCTTAATCATCTACGAAGCTGCTGGGTGTAACTAAAAGCTTCCAGGGGTTTGGCTTTAATTGAAAAAATGGAAGCATCCAGAAATAATTATTATCAAAAGTACCGCAAAATGAGGCTAAGGGACCGTGCATAAATTACGTAAAGCTTTTTTTTATGAAATGTTGAACCATACGGAGAAAAATAGAAGGTCAGTTTGGCCATCTAGATGTGCAGATAGACTATATTGCAGGGTCAACTATAGGACAGCCCTTGAATATGGCTAAAGCGACTATCTCTAGAAGGTTAAAACAAGAGGTTCAAATCGATCATCTCAAAGTGTCGACTTAATCATCTTGGACGACCGACTCGGTCATCTCAAGATAGCTGAACTAATCATGGTAAAGGGTCGATATGATTGTCTCCGACAGACGACTCGATCGTCTCAGATGGTCGATTCGATTTTCTCAAAGGGTCAACCTGGTCATTGTGGAAGGTCGATTTGGACACCTCGGATGACTGCTTTGATCATCTCAATACAGTCGATTCCATCAGCTCGGATGGTCGATTCGATCATTTCAAAGGGTCGACTTGATTATCCCGGAATGTCAATAAGAATATTTTAGGAGGGAAAATTCGATTATCGCCGAGGGTAGATTCAAAAATATGATATGGTTGACATTACTATTTCTGTAAGTCAAATATATATTTTAAAATTATTTTTAAAAATTATTAAAAAAAGAAATTTGATTTTCTAAATCTGGACTAGTATGAAGGTCTACTATGTAAATAGTGGGGAGTCCTTTATCAATTGATTGATGGTAAGCATTCTGATAATAATCTTTAATAAAAAATTACTAATTTGTAGAAAAATCGTAACAAATGTAATTAGTAAGAAAAAATTCTTTATGAATTTAATTTTTAACGTTTTTTCTACGAATTAGTAGTTTTTACTAGCCATAAAATAAGAGTCTTTTTGACTATGTTGAAAAAATTTTGGAAGGACTGTTCGACCATATACAAAGACTGACTGGCTCTCTAAATTTTGACTATCTAACTTTGACCATCCATTTTTCTCCGTGCACGTAACCTCCTTTGTGAGGGCCCGTAAATTTTGATCCTACTCTTTCTATCTCCCTATCTTAAGTAATTTTTAAAAATCTTAATTTTTCGTATGAATTAACAAAGTAGTTAATCTTTCGACCAACTATTTGAATTTTTAACCAAAAAAGGTAAATTCTCAACAAACAATGTAATAGTTGATATTTTAACCCACAGAAGATTTTTATTGTAAATTAAAACAGTTTAATTGAACGATGACGATGAACTTTCAACAAAATGGTTATATCCCCAACCAAAAAAAAATTCATTTTCAACTAAACAGTTGAATTTTTAACCAAAAAAGACGAAATTTCTACCAAAAGAGATAAATTACCAAATAAAAAAGATGTATTTTCAATTAAGAAAGATTTTTCAGTCTATAAAGAAATTTCAACAAAAATTATCGACCAAAAAGATTAATTTTCTACTAAAAAATAAGAATTCTCAACAGATACATAAATTTTGAACCAAATAGTTGAATTTTCAACCAATTTCATGATTTTTCTACCAAATAGTTGAATTTTGAAAATAAGAAAGGTCAATTTTTAAACAAAAATGGAATAGTTAAATTTTCTACCAAATAGTTGAATTTTCAAGCCAAAAAGAAGATTTTTTTACAAGACATTTGAATTTTCGACAAAAAAATTAATTTCAAACCAAACAGATTAATGTTTAACAAAATATATCCACTTTCAACTAAGTAGTGGAATTTTCAAGCAAAAAGATTAATTTTCAATGAAAAATGTAATAGTTGATATTTCAACCAAAATTTTTTTTATTTTATATCAGAAATAGTTGAATTTAACCAAAAAGCATGATTTGTTAATAATATACTTTGAGCATTAACTCAAAAAATTTTCAACCAAACAGTTGCATTTTTAACCAAAAAAATTAATTGTTTATTTTAATACAACGAATTTTTAACAAAGGACATACATTTTCAATTAAATAGTTAAATTTTCAACCAAGTAGATTAATTTTCAACCAAAAATGTTGAATTTATTTTGTGAATACATGATGTGTCAACCAATTTTCTATCGGAAATTTTATTATTCAGGAATTCTCAAATTCGGTAATATTATAAGTTGTTCGAGAATTTTATTATTCAAGATATTTCCCAAATCGCGATATTTATATTTCAGCAATTCTGTATTTTGAATATTTTGTTTTTCGGGAATTTTACAGTGTCTGGAATTTTTTTTGGGGGATTTTTCAGCCGTTCCATGAAAACTTCTTAAAAAATCAAATACACGTTGTGGTAAAAACGTTTGTTCTAATTATAATTTTGTAGTACAGTAATAAAAAAATTGTATTTTTAGATTAAAATTTTAGCGTAGTGATAATTATTTTTCTTCAAAAATTTGTTATTTTTATTTGGCTTCCTCATATCTCAAGAGCAGTTCATTATTTTTGTGAAAGATTGAAAATTCGATTTTCAATCGCTACCGAAAACCGTTTCTCAAAACCTGTGAAATCGCAAACTTGAAATTCTTGGACGATTTACTCGGAATTGGTTCACTTTTTTAAACCAAAACTTTTTTCCCCTCATTCAGAAACTCAATATCTCGGGAAAAAGTTTTATTTTCCATTTGAACTGAAGATTTCGTTTTTTATCGCAATCCGCAGCCTAGCCTGTTCCAATTTGTGGTCAGTGTCATTTGAGATTATCATCTGACACATCTATTTCTTTGAAAATGACAACACGTCATTTTGGAAATGGACTTCTGTCTTATCTTTAAATAGAGAATGTTTCTTGGTTCTTCTGAAAAATTCCGATTTTGTTGGTTATTATGTGATAAAGACAAATTTTCAACCAAATAGTTGAATTTTCACCCAAAAAGGATAACTGTGAAGCCTTTGATAAATATAAATAGGAATTATGATAATTCACAGACTAAAGATTTAATAGCTCAAATAAAATTGAAGTTAATTTTTAATACTCTTAAAATATAAAGTTCGGAAACTGAAAATTTTGCTTTGAAAAATTTGTACTCGTACTTTATTGTAAGAAATCGAGAAAAATGAGCCGCTTTGCCCCACTTTAGGCTATATATATTAACAAAAGGAATACAAATTCTGTAATATTTCAAAAGAAGGGGGGGCGGGAGGTCTGTACTAAAATTGTAAAATTTATAAAAATTAGATACACAATAACTTAAACAAAATTGGAACAGGCTCGACTGCGGATTGTGATAAAAATTTAATTTTCAGTCTAAACAAAATAAAAACATGCTCATGAGATATTAAGTTTCTGAATATGGATACACAAAGTTTGATGTAAAAAAGTTAGCAAAACCGTGAAAATCGACTGAGAATTTTGAGATTAAATTTAAATGGTTTTTCAAAATCGGCTATAGATAGCGATTAAAAATCGAATCGAAAAAATAAGAACTTTTTTTCTATTGATTGATAATAATTTTAAGGAAATAAAATAAATAATAAATATTTTCTTCCTAGTGTTTACAAGTGTAATTTAAGAAAAAGAAATAATGAAAAATCTTAATACATGTGACAAATAATTGCCAAATTTTTTTACTGGTTTTGAATTTCAAGATAAAACTTGTAATAAATCAAACAGACTGTGTCATCAATTTAATATCATCAGAATTTCCTTTGTTTATAACATAATTTTTCTATTCGTCTTTGATCAGTAATTCAGAAATCCAAAATTTTAGGAGATGATCTGAATGTTTATCTTTTGATAATATACTCTATTCCCATTCCATTAAAACCTTATTTTTAAGCCCATGGTATAAGCCTAATCCATTTTTCGTTTTGTTTCCCATATCTCATCAAAAAATAACTTATCTGCCAATACCTCAGTTATTGACACCTGTCAAATGGAATCTTCTTAAGCCATGTGCTGATCTATTTTATGTATCTTTAAACTATATCTATAATACTTTTTTGACATCGTCTCTTAAAATACCAATACCTTAAACAGAGTGTCTATCCGATGAATGATTTTAAATTCTCGGCGAGGGCTCAATTTTTTAATTTTAACATATTTTAACAATTTTAACATATGTCGGAATATGAGCGAGTATTTGGGAGTATGAGACAATATTTCGGAATATATTTAAATTATGTATATTAAATTACATATTATATACATTCTCGCCCTTTCCTTCAAAACACCATATTTTAATTTTATTCACCTTAATTTTGAGGCCCATGTTCTTCACGCTTATATTCAGTTTGCTCAACATTCTTTGCAAATCTTCGATTGACTCTGCCATAACAACCTTATCAACTACAAACGCTAACCCACGTACCCTCACTGTCCCGAGATCCACAAATAATCATAAAGTCACGAAATAATAAATGAATAAACAAATAAATAAGGGGTCATCCAAAATTCACGTCAGGTGTTTTTCTGACCCCCCCACCCTCTGCCCCCATGGAAGGTACCGTGAGATTTGCTGTCCCCTCCCTCCCTGTCCAAATCATGCTAAGATTTTACAAACTTAGGAAACAAAATTACATATAAAATATAAATTCTGTTAATTAAATAAACGTAGAAGCTTAATGAAATTGAGAAAATTAAATGGTTTAATAACAAAAAGTATTTAGTTACAATGAATTATTAGAATTATTATTGGAATTATTAGAATAATTATCAGAATTATTATGAATTATTAGAACCCAACAAGAAAATCCAACTATTTTTTGTTGAAAGTTCATTCAGTCTTTTTGGCTTGAAAATTTTACAATTCGATTTGAAATTTTTTTCCTTCTTGAGTAAAAAATTTTTCTTTGGTTGAAGATTCAACTATTTTGTGGAAAATTCGCCTTTTTGGTTTGAAAATGCTTCTCTTTTTGTAGAAATTTGATCTATTTTGGTTAAGAATGTAACTGTTTGGTTAAGAATTAATCCATTTAGGTGGAAAATTAATTTTCTCTTTGAAAATTCACATTTTTGGGTTAAAAAATTCAACTGTTATGCAGGAAATGTTTATTTTGGGCTGGAAGATTTAAAAATATATTAGACAATTGAATAACTTGGTAGCAAGGTCCACAAGTAGTTGAAGATAGTTTTTTTGCAAAAAAAAATTTTTTACTGAAAATTTAACCATTAAATTTTTTGTTAAAAATTTATCTTTGTTAGTCGAAAATTCAACTATTTGGTTCAAAATCCATATTTTTTGTTACAGAAATAATCCTCTTGGTTGAAAATTCAACTATTTGGTTGAAAATTAATTGATTTATTATGTTGAAAATTCTTTCTTTTTATTAGAAAATCGATTTTTTGATAAATGCAACTGTTTCGTTAAAAATTAATCTGTTTCAGTTGAGAATTTACGTACTTTGTTGAAAATTCGTCTTTCTTGGTTAAATTTAACTGTTTTTGATTTAAAATTAAACTCTTTTTGTTACAATATCTACTATTACATTTTTTGTTGAAAATTAATCTTATTAGGTTGAAAAATCAACTCCTTCGTTAAAAGTTGAACTACTTTCTTACAAATTCATTTTTTTCTATAAAGATTCATAATTTTAGTTAAAAATTAATTTATTTGGTTAAAAATTAAACTGTTTTCTACAAAGCTCATCATTCTGGCTTGAAAATTCCACATTTTGGATGAAGTATTTTTTCTTTATTGTCTGGAAAAGCTTTCTTGGATTTGAAAGTTTATCTCTTTTCGTAGATATTTCATCTTTTTACAATTCAACTGTTTTTGATAAAAAATAAAATCTTTTCTTGGTTCAAATATTATTACATTTTTTTATTACATTTTTTTAGAATTCATTAGCTTTGTCGGCCCCTCAGATCAGATTAGAGGGTCATAATCGGTCATAATAAAACAATAAACAATTCAAAATTAAAGTAATAATATATATCAAAACTTAAACAATTTTGAATATAAAGTATTTTAAACTAACAATCTAAAATTAGTTATTCGAAGTCAATAACTTTTAAAGTTTTATGAAGTAAATTATTATTCACTTTATGTGCAATTTATAATAATTGCATAGGCACCAGATAAAAAGCTATAGAAATACAATCGGTGAACGGAAGGGAAGGAATAGGGGAATTGGGGAATATAATATTTCAGAATATTTGTGAATATCTAGGAATATTTCGGAATACGTGGGAATATGTAGGAATATAAGGGAATATTTGGGAATAAAAAGAATATCAAGAATATTTGGGAATAAAAAGAATATCAAGAATATTTGGGAATAAAAAGAATATCAAGAATATCTGGGAATATTGAAAGAATATATGGGAATATTTAGTGAGTGTATCAGGAATATCAGAGTGGTCGACCCCTCGATTCTTGGTTATTTTCCAGTTTTCTCCCAAAAAATTGTTAATTTTTCCCAGTAAATTAAAAAGAGTTTAAAAGCTTTAAATGATATCAAACGATTTTTAAAGATTTCAAGATATTTCTGAATATTTCAAAACATTTTTAAGATTTCTGACTTGGTACAGGGAATTTTGGAAAAGAATTACAATGCTGACTTGGAACAGGGAATTTTTGAAAATGATTATGATTCTGATTTGGAACAGAGGATTTTGTAAAAGAATGATAATTCTGAATTTAAACAAGGATGTTTTTAACTACCTTCTCTTTAATCAGGATTAAAATAATTTTCCAAAATTCCTCTTCCATTCCAAAAATTCCTTGTCCTAAAGTCTAAATTATAATTCTTTATAGAAATCCTCTATTCCAAAGTGCAAATTATGATTCTTTACGGAAATGTCCTGTTTCAAAAATAAAATTATAATTCTTTACGCAAATTCCCTGTTCCAAGTCACAATTATATTTATTTCTAAAAAATCCCTGTTCCAAGTAAGCCTTAAATTTATTTACACGATTTTCTATTATAATTCAGAAATAAAGTAACTTCCTTTTCCTAAAATATGGAAGAGAAAAGTTTTGAATTCTGGAAAAATTTTTATTTGCAGAAAAAGAATTTTTAAATTTAAGCAAATTCTGATTTGGTAAGGATGTTTCAAAATTTGACGAGTTCTGACTTGGAACAGGTATCAGTTTTGTAAATTCCCTGTTTATAAATAAAAATAAAAATTATTTTCTAAAATTTCCCGTTCCAAGACCGTGCAAGTCAGAAATTTTCTGTCTCAAGTAAAATTATAAGGATCCCGGGGGATTCTATCTAATCAAAAAAGAAAGATCCTGAAAGAAGCAACCACATCCGAGAAAACATGAGTTAGGTTAAAACAATTAGTTTAAGCCAATAAAATGATTTCCGAAATTTGGAACTTACGTCCTTATGCCCCGGGATCCTTAATTCTTTACGAAAACTCCCTATCCTACAGTAAAAATTATAACTCTTAACAAAATTTCCTAATCTAAAGTGAACCCAAAATGAAAATTATAATTCTCTGCGGAAATTCCTATTTCCATCTTAGAATCATAATTCTTTCAGAAAATTTCCTGTACCAAAGTCAAAATTCAAATTCTTTCCGGAAACTGCCTGTTCCAAATTGTGAGAATTACGATGTTTTCACAAATTCCCTGTTTCAACTCAGAATTAGAGTAATGAAATATATGAAACCACTCGTAATTTTGCATATTAGTACATTGAAAAGAAAAATTCCAGCCACTGAATCACATTCTCGTTGATTCCCCAGTTTTTTCGATTTCCCGGTCAGGTAGAGACCCTGTCAATCCAAAATTTCGAATATTGGATAAAACGCTTTGCTCTCTATTTCTCCTGGAAAGCAAACATTCAATTGGAATGAAGTCAGGAGGACAACAGCTCTGGGCAGAATGCCGTTGAAAGCAGATAGAGAAAAACTTTCCACATACACTTGTGTGATGTTAGTGGTTTGTGAACTGGACACACCACATAAATGTGGTTTGGTTTCTTGTTGACTTCTACTACTTCTGGGTCGAGCTGTCAATGCTTGATCTCATTTCGCTATGTTATATGTGTATTGTATATGTGCCTATATATGTATCATACGCGAATCTCTTGCATAAACAAACTCTACGCCAAATTCTTCATTGCCAATGACAAGCAGCTTTTAGCCGCAAGTTCTTTGGCAACGTATATAAATACCCACTACACTTTTTATTATCCCATTAGCGCCTAGACATGCTTTTTTAAAAGGCTTATATTTATCTCTCTAATACCCCTTTGTTTGTGAATAATCATCTGTCATTAGGAGATTTAGATATTGATCTAAAGTCTGGATATTCGATTTTATTATTCGACTATAGAAACCAAAATCACATGATCAAGTGAATAAACATGATCACATGGTCAAGTGATATGCAGAAAGAATGTTTTTTCTTTCCCAAGACCGATATCTATTCTTGTTCGATGAAAATGTTAGCAACTATTCTTACTGACTTGCGCCGATTCCGTTATTCACTAGCTATTCTTAGTACGATATTATTTACAACAAAAGTCTGGCTACTCTAAAACATTCTGGAACAGGGACAGAAAGCTCATATTACTATCATGATAAAAGAATACTTTTTTCCTGGAGAAAAATCTCTCTTACCTTGTGGAGAGTTGTCAGCCCTTTTCCTGCGACGTCTCCTGGGTTTCAGACTTTCAGCAGCCCAATTATTCAATTCGCACTCTGATCCATCACAGAGCTGTGCCAATTTTTTCACTTCCTCCCTTCGCTTCTTCAAAAGTTCATAAACTCTAACAAAATAGTCCTCAGCAATTTCCTGATTTGTTCTCTTAGAAAGGATCTGATTTCCTATTTTTGCTCGGCCGATAATATCCTCGGAGAGATCATCACAATCGCAATCCATTTCTGAAGTTCCATTCATCACAGACTGAATTTTCCCAATTTGTCCAACATCCTCGCTTCCGTCTACAACTTTGAAAGTGTCGCTCTTCTTCACCGCTGAATTGGAGCATAGAATTTCCTTGTAGTCTCTCGACTGTTTTGGAATCGAGTTGTAACCGAAATCAGGGGATATCCAACTTGAAAGCGAGGTTTCGTCCTCTCGGGAATTAGTTGTGGTTTCTGAAATGATGGAGTCCTGCTGTGGCGAACTTGGTCTCTCCAAAACCAAATAATTCTCCTGTAAAGCAGTCTTCGGTCTCGAATTTACCTCACTTGGTTCACTATCCCGGTCAAAATTGTTGTATATCTGTTGATTTAAATTTGGATGTTGATTTTGATTAGAAACATGATTAGAAATTGACACCCCACATTGACTAGATGCACTTTCACCATCACCAGCAAAAGGATCAACACAATTCCTAAGGTTCTCACAAATCCTACAATCCCTAACAGAACACAAATTGTTCTGCATATCCTTCCATCTCGGTTTTTTCATAAAGTCCTCCTCCTTAACATCCACGTCCAATTTATCTAACCTGTCCAACCTACTATCAAGTTTCTTCCATTCCTTATATTCTCTCCAGGTTCTCTCCATGTTGTCCTGAGAGTGGTTTCTCTTCAAATCAATATTTCCAACCAGCGTGTCGCTTTTGGTTTTTCTGGAATAAACCTTCTGCTTTTCAGTGGGTTTTCTTTCCTTGTAGACATTTTCCGGTTCGTCGGACTCTAAAAGCGCATCCGTCAGCGTCCTTGAGCGAAGTTTCCTCCGAAGATCGGATAAGCCTTCCGAATTGTGTCTGCTTCCACTTGGCTGAAAATACCTGTCAGCAAACCGCACCACACTTGCATCGCTACCCACTTTCCTGATATGATAGTTCTTCCGGTTGGATGAAGAATCCGAGTACCTTTTTCCTGATTCTTTTTCGTCAATTCCGATTTCCGGAAATGCGCGAGTATTTATCGGTTGGGAACGGGACCTGCAGATTGTTTCCTCCTTCATCTTGGCTGAAATTCGATCTTGAAGGTAGCCTCTAATTTTTGCTAGGTCCTCTTTGGTTAGCTGTTTTCCGACTTTGAAAGAGTTGACTGTATTTTGTGGAAAAGGGGTTTGGGGTACGTTCTCTTCAAGGCTGACTCCTTCATTTTGATCAAAACCCCTTATAGCATTTGTATCCTTTCCATTAGATATATCTTTTCTTCCAATAGATACATCCCTACTATCAAAAGAGAAAGACCCATCATTCTGCAAACTCCTCCTGTGATTCTTCCCACTTTCAGATCTGTCAGCTCTTTTCCTTGAAGAACTTCTTGTCCTCTCTCTCGACTCTCTATTTAACGAAGAATCGCTCTTATTTCTTAAATAAACCCTAACCTTCTCATACCTAGCTTCTGCAATTTCATTAGGCGTTTTCCCGCTTGAGCTTTGGGTTCTAAGATCATCCACGATCTGTTGTCGGAGGTAATCACCAGGTGAATACTTCTTAACATCTTCTGATCTGCAAGTGACTTCTGTAGAAGAGTTCCTCTTTCTAGATTTCTTACCACCTTTCCTCACGTCTGCATCACTACGCGACTTTCTGGGTACCCCAAATTGACCAGAATCGAATTTCGAACTAAAGCCTTCGAAGTTTCTGTTTCCTAGGGACTTGTTTCTGGTTTTGGGAAATGTCGCAGGCTCTGGAAACTCTTCGTGGGAGGAGAGACCATCGCGAAAGGAACCTCTCGCTCTTTGAGCTGTTCCTCCTGTCGTTTCGACTAGCAGGCGACCATCCTTGTCCAGGAGTTGAATTACTGGAATTGTATCAGCTGATGTTGTTAACTGCCATTCCCAGTGGGACGGTTTGTCGATTTTCAGTCTGATTATGCCATCTTTGGGGTCTTTGGAAGAAGGATCTCCATCGTAGGGTGATGCTGTTATGAGGTAGGCGTTCTTCATGATGGTTATTTGGAAAAGAGAAATAAAGTGTTGATTTGGGATTGCGGTCCTAAATCAGGATTTTGGACTGTGGATTTGAAGGTGATTAAGGATCATGTTGGTAAGTTCGGATTTAGACATTGATCTGGATTTAGAATTTTGTTGGTTATTTGGGGATTTGGTGTTGACGCAGTCTGTTGGACTTTCTATTGCTATGGCTAGAAAACCACAGTGTTGTTTTGGAATTTTGACTATGCTAGGATATTGAGGATTTTGATGACGATTAGGAAATTTTAGGTTGATTGAGATGTTGGTGGTGGTTCCAAATTTTTATGTACAACGAACGTTTTTAGTAGTACCTAAAGACTACTGTTACTTTTGGAAGCTTGATGGTAAATGGACATTTAACTGTTGATTTAGACTTTTTGGTGATGTTAGGAATTTTGCCTTTAATTGTGCACATTAGAAGTAGGTCAGGATTTTTGGTGATGATAAATCCTTTCAATAAGTCCTTTTGTTTCTTCGTATCTAGACAATCAGGCATGTCATCAATACATTTTTATCTTTTCTTCCACAAATGTTGCTAATATATTTTCCAAGAGTTCCTAACATTGTAATCTATTAATGAAACATGAGGTAGAGCATACAATTATTATTCACCCAGATACTTAAAAGTTTCTCAATTGCTAAATTGGAATGATAATTTCTGCTTGAGATGTAACTGTTTTGGTTATAACCTTCGAACAATCTTTCAGTTCAGGAATTAAATTTTCACCTGAGAATCTGTTCTGTCACTTAGGGAACTGTTTTTTCACTACAGCATCTACTTGCTTGAGGATGCTACTCTTTCACTGCTCTTTAAGTAAAGAACTCTCCTTATTCTAGCTGTGCATCATTCCTAAGACTTACTTTACGCGACTATTATAAACTTAAAGAATTGGCAATGGAGGAAGCTTTCTCTGCTATTTTTTTTTATACCATTAAACTATTTCCCTTTCGGCGAGCCTCTAGGGGTAAGCGTGACACTACCCGATTCGGGTAGTGTTTCTAGGTGGATAGTTTCTTGTAGTAAAATAACTACAAGTGTGGGCTCACCACACCCACGGCCGCCAACAGCAACGCAGTAGTATCAGACGGTCACCCATCCAAGTACTAACCGCGCCCAACACTGCTTAACTTCAGTGATCTAACGGGAACTGGTGTTTCCAGCATGGTATATTTATATATATATATATATATTTATATATTTATATATTTATATACTTTGGAACTTGGCTTTGAAAAATCTAGCTGTCAGAAAGTCCGTTGGCAGAACAACTTTTGCAACAGGTGCTAATGTCCATCATCATATTACTTATAATGAGGTCTTAATTGCTTCATACTAGACATTGAACTACTTCAGATCATCTATTCAGTTCTTGAATTTATTTGAGGATCATCCTTTGCAGTCCTTCTTTTTCTAGAAGATCGATGGTTACTTTTTTATATTTATCAAGTCAAAAACTTGATTTCAACTCAGCAAGTTCACTTTCACTCAATGTTTTCGTCGTGAAGGTCAGCCGCCAATTTTTTTTAACGACATACATTTGGATCCGAATATAAACGCATAGTTTTACACTCCCGACAAGCGAACATTATTACGGAGCTTACGTAAAGCAGCGCGGCTCGGTGGAGTTGGCAGCTTATCAAAAGTGCTTCCACTTTTCTGATGTTTTTCCCGCAGATCTTTTCAAAATTAGATTCCTTTTTTTTCTCAGATGACTTATCAAGTTAAGTGGCTTATGGGAATGGACGTAAGTAGTCTAGGTTTCGAAATCCTGGAAGGCTGAGACACTTTTAGGGATATCTTATCGATAAGAGTCGTAAGGATTTAAGTGCATTGATAAGGAGGTGAGGTAGGTATTTTTATCGCGAAGAGTGCACTGGGGTGTCATTGAGAATTCGCGGGCTGGAAGTTTGGGGCTTAATGTACTTGAGGTAATTGAAATTATTGGGCTGGAATCGATCGATCGATTTGGTGGGATTTGGCGGCAGCACTGGATTTAAGTTGACGCGATCCCGACTTCGGTTTCGGCAAGACTGAACTGCCGTGGGCCGGAATGACTATTGCTGCAGTGCTGGCGGTGATTTAGCAGCAGATGTGGAAGCAGGGAAAGAAAGACAGAGAATGGTTGTACAAGTGGATATCATTAGAGCTTAATTTTTTTAATTTTTTTAGAGGAAACTCATATAGAATTTTATTTCGATTGGAATGTGGGTAAAAGAGATATCCGATCTTCAATCAAAGATTTGGGCTGTTCGAAAAGCTTCAGAATTATGGATCCTGAGTTATTTATTTAAAATTAGGAAAAAGCACCTATGTTTCCGTTCACTTATCGCGTGCTTTGTCTCTTTTTTTTCTGCAACCCAGTTTGACAGTTTATTAGTATACGTCAGTTTGGCATCTTATACAATTGCGATTGAATGGAAATTCTTCAGTTTAAATTGGAATAATGACCAAATTCTCATTATGTTGGATCGATATGATAATAATTTTTATCTGACTTTAGGGACATTTAAAATTAGATCTCGTGTTGGGGAAGTTCCTTTAAAAAAAGGAACTAATTATAGCTACGGTTATTTTGCGAAAATAGCCACTTTTTACATTTCAACTGATATGTAGTGATGCATATCGAGCATCTAAAATTTTTTCAAAAATCTCGTCAGATTAAATTAAAACCTCGAACACAATACTCATCACATCGAAACGAACGATCACGCAATCGAGATGATCCTCTCGTCTCGTCTCGATCGACTTTTTTCACTACAAATTCTTGATTTCCATTATATTTTAGTTCCATCTAATCATATTTCAAGCAAATCTGGATTCTATCCAAAAATGATCGATATGCGTCACTATGGATATGTAAAAAATTATAAGAATTTCCAAAAAATGAATAAATTCCGTCATTTTTACTGTTCACAATTGAAGAATTTGCAATTGCAAATCTATAAAATTAAAGAATTTTTAATTCTGTTTCCAAAATTCAAGAATTTTCAATTGCAACTCTTCAAACTTGTAGAACTATGAATCATAAATCTTCAAAACTGAAGTCTCTAATCTTTTAAATTTACAATTAAAAATTTTGCAAGTTTTAAGTTTTACAATTTAAAATTCTGAAATTTCGACGATTTACATCTGAAATTTCATTAATTTAGAAGATTCAGACTTTTGATATTCCAAATCATAAAAATCATCACAAATTAAGAATTTTTGTTTATACATCTTTAAAATTGAAGATTTTTAAACTACAAATTGTTAGAATATTAGCATTTACAATTGTGAGCCTTCCAAATTGTTCAACTATAAATTGTAAATCTTTAAGATTGAAGAGTTTGTGAATTTGAAACTTTATAATTAGAAGTTATTAAAATTTTAAGTTTTACCAATAAAAATTCTACAATTTTGATGATTTAAATTTGGAATTTCATCAATTTGGAAGATTTAGAATTGGAAACGGTTGACTTTTGATTTCCCAAATCATAAAAATAATCACAACTTAAGAATTTTTCTTTATACATCTTTAAAAGTAAAGATTTTCAAACTACAAATTATTAAAATATTAGCATTTACAATTGTAAATCTTCAAAATTGTTCAACTATAAATTTTAAATCTTTAAAATTAAAGAGTTTTTAATTTTGAAAATTTATAATTAAAAATTATTCAAGTTTTAAGTTTTGCAATAAAAAATTTTGTAATTTTGATGATTCACATTTGAAAAATCATCAATTTGGAAGATTTAGAATCGAGAACTGTTGACTTTTGATTTCCCAAATCATAAAAATAATCACAACTTAAGAATTTTTGCTTCTACATCTTTAAAATTGAAGATTTTCAAACTACAAATTGTTAAAATATTAGCATTTACAATTGTAAATCTTCAAAATTGTTCAGCTATAAATTTGAAATCTTCAAAATTAAAGAGTTTTTCGTCTTGAAAATTTATACTAAAAAATTATTCAAGTTTTAAGTTTTGCAATGAAAAATTTTGTAATTTTGATGATTCAAATTTGAAACATCATCAATTTGGAAGATTTAGAATCAAAAACTCTTGACTTTTGATCTTCCGATTAATAAAAATCATAACTCAAGAATTTTTATTTATACATCTTTAAAACTGAAGATTTTTAAACTACAAATTATTAAAACATTAGAATTTATAATTGTCAATCTTTGAAATCGTTAAACTTTAAATTGTAAATCTTTAAAATTGAAGAGTTTTTAATATTTTGAAAATCTATAATTAAAAATTATTTAAGTTTTAATTTTTGCAAATAACAATTCAGAAATTTTGATTATTCACATTTGAAATCATAAAAATCATCACAACTTAAGAATTTTTATTTATATATCTTTAAAATTGAAGATTTTTAAACTACAAATTGTTAAAATATTAGCATTTAAAATTTTAAATCTTTAAAATGGAAGAGTTTTTAATTTTAAAAATGTATAATTAAAAATGATTTAATTTTTAAGTTGTACAATAAAAATTATGTGAGTTTGATGCTTTATAATTAAAAAAGCTGTAATTTTGATGGTTTACATTAAATTTTTTCAATTAAAGAGTTTTCAATTGTAAGTCTTCAAAATTTTACTATTTAAAAAATTTTCAAACTACACATTATTTAAAATTGCAGGTACACATTAAAAATGGAAGGATCTTCAATTTCATATCTTATTACGATGTAAAATTCCACATAACTTATTAATTTTTCTCATTGCTTCTAATTCCTGCTGGGATAAAATCTTATATGTAAATAAAAGTTACCGATTACTGAAATTAAATTAAAGTTGACATTTTAATTGATGTTGGAATTGAAATTGCAATTAAAATTGAAATTGGAGTTGCAATTAATACTAAAACTAAAATTAAAATTAAAATTGACATTAAAATCAAAATTAAAATTAAAATTTATGGTATTAGTACTTCGAATGGAAGCATATCTTTTAAGGCCGCGGCTATGTGTACCGAGGACTATTTTTACCAAAATTTCAGTACAAAAAAACGAATTTTTTCGGTACACGCAAATACTGCGATATTTTACTTTGATGATTAGGCAATTAAAATAAGAGAAATGCCATAATCCCGCTATTTTTGCTTGTATTTAATAATAAGAGTAATTCTAATATATATTTTATTTTTTATTTTATCCAATATATAAGAGTATTAGTTAATAATCTAAACGCAGTTTTAAAACTTTTAGCAGAAATTAAACTTGAGTAAATAAAATTAAAAATATGAAATGCTATAAGTCTCAAAAATAGACACTTAATTCACTTTTATGATATTACGAGTTTAAAGTATCAGTTGATTGTAAACTTTATTTTTATCGAGATTATTAAAACAGAAATTAGATTTTCAATTGAGAGCGCTCTACAAAGTTATTGATACTGTGGCAGTAATTGGTCATTTTATTTGCTATTTTAGTAAACAAATTCTTCCTTAAACTGAATATAACAAGTAAAATTCGAGATAAAATTAAAAATGTTGGGAGCGATTAAACTTAGTCATTTAATAACCGGTGCTTACATATTCGATATTAATAATTAACTAATAAAATCCTGATATAAAACAATATTAATATTTATATACATTAATTTTTGAAATCAAGGTTAACAAAATGAAAATTCTATAAAAGTGAATAAATTTCAATTTTAAATCTTCAAAACTGAACTATTCCAGAAAAAGCATTCAAAATTTAATCATTTTCTATTATACGCATTATATGTTGATGAGTCTGCAATTGCAAATATTCAAAGTTGAAGAATTTTCAATTGTGAATCTTCAAAATTGAACTATTCAAAAAAAGTTCAAAATTACATACCTTTTAAATATAAATCTTGAAAATTGAATGATTTGAAATTTTTCATATACTTTCGAAATTTAAGAATTCTTATTTATAACTCTTTAAAATTGTATAGAACTTTGAATTGCAAATCTTCAAAATTGAAGACTGGAAAAGTTTTTAATTTTGAAAATTTATAAGTAAAAATTCTATAATTTTCAAGATTTAAATTAAAAATTTCTTCTATTTGGAAGATATATTTTTCGATTTTTTTAAAAAGAATCATGGTTTCTATTTTTAACTTAAATAATTTGGAAAAAAGAAAAAAATCAAGATTCTATTTTTGCGGTAACATAAATTTAGGGTCCGGATGCAATAAGGGGAAGACTAGCGCTCGAAAACGCGACAAATTATTGTCCAAGCATCTCGTGTTATCCAAATTAAAAAAAAATCAAATAAAAAAAATGGGCTTATGGAGAGTGACAAGGTGGAAAATTCTTCTATTTAAAGTTTTTTTCGACAAATATTTTTAATAATAAAATTGAAAAAGTGAGATTTTTTTTCTCAAATTCACTTATTTTTTAAAACATAAATCGTCATAACTCAGCCAAATATTATTAAACCCCGTTTGAAATTTGGTATATACACGCAGCATACTCCAGAGCTGCCTACAGAATAAATAGAAAATTTAGAGCTGCCTCTTGTTTATTAATTAATTGCAAATTGAAAATGGTCAGTTCTCATTTTTTTTTCGCTGACAAAAGGTATCGAGGGAAGTTTAAAGTTGAAAGAACTTCCAGTGAGGCATTTGTTCCTCACTATTCAAAGAAGATTTTTGGAAATGTTCAGATCGATTCATTCAAATCTGACGAAATTAGGTATTTTATAAGACGATAATACGATGCCGCCAACGAGTACGCTGCCTGACCATTTTTCTTCAATTATTAATTTTCATTTATAAATGTGATTCATGGAATTGTTTAAGGCTTCTCGTTTGATC
>CAKNYM010052676.1:188269-208451 GCA_932195095.1 Andricus curvator
GATCAAACGAGAAGCCTTAAACAATTCCATGAATCACATTTATAAATAAAAATTAATAATTGAAGAAGAATGATCAGGCAGCGTACTCGTTGGCGGCATCATATGCTTTCTTATAAAATACCTAATTTCGTCAGATTTGAATGCATCGGTCTGAAAATTTCCAAAAATCTTCTTTGAATAGTGAGAAATAAATGCCTCACTGGAAGTTCTTTCAACTTTAAACTTCCCTCGATACTTTTTGTCGGCGAAAATAAAAAAATATGAGAACTGACCATTTTCAGTTTGCAATTAATTAATAAACAAGAGGCAGCTCTAAATTTTGTATTTAATAATAATTATTATTAATTATCAATTTTTATTTATTTATTTAGCGTTTTCGAGCGTTCGACCCCTTACTGCATCCGGACCCTCAATTATGGTCTAGTGAAAATTATTCCAAGTGAAAACCTAATGCAATCGGTGCTTGGATAAACTTTTTGAAAAATAAATTTTAAAAAATTCGTCCAATATTTGAAAAGTGCCACCTGATCATTTTAATCAACAAAAAAAGGATTAATGTCATGAGGTGTACTAAGATATAAATCGATATCAAGATCGCTGGTCCAGTAATGCCAGTATAGTAATGTGCTAGCCGCCAACGCTGCACTGTTCTTAAAATAAATCCTGTGGGATTCGTGGGACGAACTCGGGAATGCAAGCACGTGGGACGTGTCATGAATATATATGCTCTTTACTCACTTCACCACATACCAACTTCGTAATGCCATATGATATGACGTTCCTTCAAAAAAAAAAAAAAAAAAACTACATAAGTGCATCGAAACCAAAAACCACAAAAAAAATTAATCGAAATTTTCATCACGTTTCATAAGGGGCCGTCCATAAACTACGTTATCAATTTGAAGGGAAAGGGGCAAAAACTACGGTAAGTAACAAAAGAAGGGGGGGGGGTAAAAAGTAAGTTTACGAACTAGGATAACATTTATTAACGTTTCTTGATGATAAATTTGAACAGTTTCCCACTTTGGCGCTCTTTTCCACCTTTTCCCCATTTTCCCCGTTTTTTTTCTCGTAAAAAATCTACTGTTTGGTTGAAAATTTAATTATTTTTCTGAAAATGAAAGTAATATGTTGAAAAATAATATTTTTTGGTAAAAAATTCAAATACTTGGCTGAAAGCTAAAGTATATTGTTAAAAAATTCATTTTTTTGGATGAAGATTCATCTCTTTGGTTGAAAATTTATTAACTATTTTGTTGAAAATTCGTTTTTTTGTTTTGTTTAAGAATTCATTTTTTAAACTAAAAATGCAACTACTTTATTTTGGGTTGAAAAATATTATGCATTGGTTGAGGATTTAAACATTTTGTTGAAAATTCGTCTTTTTTGATTGAATTCAACTGTTTTTTATCTCAAACAAATTGAAATCTTTTTTGGTTGAAATATCAAATATCACATGTTTCTTTGAGAATTCATCTCTTTTGGTTGCAAATCAACTACTTGGTTTACCGTTAAACTACTTTTAAAAACAAGTAATTTTCTTTTGGTTGAAGATTTATAATTTTAGTTGAAAATTTATATTCAAGAGTTAAAAATTCAACTATTTTGTAGAACATTCGTATTTGTGGCTTGCAAATTCAACAGTTTAGAAGAAAATTAAATTATTCGGTTGAAAAGTAAACTATTTTTATGAAAATTAGAATATTTGGTAGAAAATTAACTTTTTTCTTAAAAATTCGTATTTTTGGTAGAACATTAAGCTTCTTGTGGAAAATTCATCTTTTTGTTTAAAAATTTAACTATTTGATTAAAACTTCAGCTTCTTTGGTTAAAAGTTCAACTCACTTGGTTGAAAGGTCTATAATTATTATTTTGTTGAAATTCACCTCTTTGGTTGAAAACTTCACTTTGTTGTCGAAAATTCCTTTTTTTTCAATTAAAAATTAGGTTTTTATTCGAAAATTCAACTATATTTCTTCTTGGCTGGAAATGTATCCTCTATAAGTCTATAAGTTGAAAATTCAAATATTTGGTAGAAAATCCAAATATTTTTTGGAAAATTCGCCTTTTTGGTAGGTAAATTAATCTTGTTTGTTGAAAATTCACCTTTTTGGTTGAAATTTTAACTATTTGGTTGAAATCAAGAATTTAAAAAAAAACAAAGATTTTTTAATTCAATTTTGTTTTCGTTTTTATTCAACAATCTATTAAATCTAAAATAAATAATTTTAGATTAGGGAAAATTGTGAGAAACGGACAAAATTTCGAATAAAATAAAAAGGAATTAAACTTGTATCATTTCTGAATAAAAAAGTTTAAAATTGAATAATTTAATATTGAAAGTATTCGAATTTGAACAATTTTAAATCAGAAATTTTCAAAATTGAAAAATTTGGTATTAAAATTTCGAAATTTATACAATTTAATTAGAAAGGAGTTGAAATTACATAATTTCTATTTCATAGAAGAATTGACAAACATCAGAACTGAATGATTTCAGATTAAAATTTCGAAAATAGGACCATTTCAAAACGTTAAAAATATATTATATTATATATTATAAAATTATTTCTAATTGAATTAATTGAAAATTGAATAATATAAAAGTTTAACTTTTGAATTAAAATAAAATTGAAAACTAAATTTAATGTTTCGAAGTCAAAGCTTCTGAAATTATAGAATTTTCAGTTGTTATTACGTGAAAAAATTGTAATTTAACATTAGAAATGATTAGACCAATTTTTCGAAGATCAACAAATAAATTCACGTTCTTTTTCACCGTTAAAAAAATGGTAAGTACCTTTAAAATTCAATAATGCTGAAGAAAAAGTTAAAAATAAAAAGTAATTTTAAATGAAAAAAAATCTGCTACGGAACGTTGAAAATTAAACAAATCCGAACTTCATTCAAAACTGAAAAAAATGTAATCACGTAGATTTGTGATATTCAAACATTTTTATACCAAAATCCTTTAAAATTTCATCATTGGAAAATTAACGATTTTCAGAATGTTAATTATACTTTTCAAAATTCAACGACTTCAATTCTTAATTCAAAATTTAAACTTATGAAAGGGAAAAATTGAAAAATTAGCCTTCAACATGAAGATTCAGAACCCTAAAATTGTAACCATTCAAAATTAAAGAAATAATTTAATTACTGAGGTATCAATTTCAGATAATTTAATTTTTATCTATTTTGATTTTAAGCAACACAATTTAATTTTTTTATTTTGAAACATTTAATTGTTAACACTTCCTTTAAAATTATTATTCATACTTGAAATTTTTCAATTTTATAGGGTTCATTTTTTAAAATAATATTGAATTCAAAATTGGACAGTTTTAAGATAATACATTGGAAATTAAAAAAAAATACAAGAAAAGATCGCTATGATTCCAATTTTTGAAATTGCCCAATTTTAAGCCTCTCAAGTCAGAATTATTTTTTAAACGTTTTTTTCTTGATTTTTCATTGTTTTGAATTTATTATTAAGACATTTAATTCAATATTGTATAACCATAAATCCTTTAAACTGAAAATTGTGCAACTATCATTTCTTTCAATTTGATATTCTAAGATTTCGAAGCATTTAAAAAATCAGAAAATTTTCTACGTTTAAAATTGAAACCAAACAATTGAACATTTTCAACCAGGAAGATTAAATGTCTGTCAAAAAAAGATAAATTTTCGACAAAAAATGGAATGGATTAATTTTTAATTCAAAAAATTAATTTTTAATCAGAAAAAGACATTTTCAACCAAAGAAATGAATTTGGAATAAAAAAGATGAATTTTCTATCAAAAAAGACTTTTTTTAACAAAATACATGAATGTTCAACTAAATTTTGCATTTTCAGACGAATTTCGAATCTGGTAGTTGAATTTTCAACCAAAGAAATAAATTTTCAAACAAGAAGGTTTCACCGAGAAGTTTAATATTCTAATCTAAAACAAAAGACAAAATTTCTGCAAAATACAGAAATTTTCAATCAAATTTTGATCAAAAAAGTTTGTTTTAGTCGCTATTCACGAATAGCGAAATACAGATTTTTTTTTCTAAGAGGTATTCATCTTGAAAAAGATCTTCACAAAATTATGTAATTTATCATATTACAGGACCAAGATGTAAAAAGAAGCTCAAATTTTAAATAGAACTAGCAAAAAATAACCGGTTGTGCTAAATATTGTTTATCGAAATTATTATTTAAATATCAATAATGCAATGATATGGTATGCATCTATTTTGATTAAATAAAATGTTAAATTAGAGATTTCGAATTTTCTCTCAGTTTCATAATGCACTTAAATGTTACATTTTTCTTGCTCTTGAACTTCAAAAATAAAATTTTTAATTAAAATAAAATAATTTAATACATTTATGTGAAAATTATGTATAAAAAACGTGGTAAATGGAATCTTATAGAAAATTCGAATCCAATTCAAATAGTCGAATTTGGATTCTACCTTGATGAATAGCTAATCCGGAAATACCTTAAAAATGTTTTTTAATTTTTTTTTAATGTTGAAAAAATATTCAAAGTATTTTTAATGAGAAAAATTATCTGTAAATTTTCAAGAATTGTAAGTAAATAAAAAAAAAACACAAACTGAAATTACAGAAATTTTAAAACTGATAAATATGATTAAAACGTTAAAAATTATACGCTTTCTAATTGGAAACCTTAAAAATCATTTAATTCAAACTTATAACGTTAAAAATAAATAATTCAAAACTTCGTTTAAAAATTGAAGCATTCTTAAATTAGAATTTTGAAACTGTGTCGTTAAAAAAAAGTAATTTACAAACTGCATCGTCATTATTATATCGTAGATTATTATAAAATTTAATTCTTTATTTTCAAATGTTGTTAGAAAGCGTATACCGGATATACGTGAAAATGGAAGAAAACAAAAATAACTATAAATATAAAATCAACCCCTAAATTTGTAAGATTTGTAACTCGAGTTCAACGTATAGTGTATAAATAAGATTCGAACCCTTAGTGCCCTATTAACCTACTCTTACTTTTAAGAAAAGGTCCAAAATTAGACAGAACTCTGAAATAAGTTTTCATTCATTTTAGACTTCTCTTCATTCAAGAAAATAATTCGTTAGAACATTAAATTATATACATCAATTACAGATCGATTATAACATTGATAATAAAATTTGTTGATTTTTTTTTAATCCTCGAAGTTAGAAGTTATTAAACTTTATAATTATACATTTTTTTTCGTTCAAATCACAAAAAAGAAAAATCCAGGAAATTACTTGAAATTAAAAAAGTTGTTAATAAGAAATGTTGTCTATCTAATACAATTTATGGAAAGAAATTCTCGAAAATCTCCCACTCGTTGTTCTTGAATCGCAGTTTCCAAATGATAAATTTCAATTCTAAAAATTTATTTCGAAAAGAAAAAATTTAAATTGTAAATCATTCTTTAATAATAAAGAAAATTCTTTTCTTAGCTTTTGTAACAAATGTTTTAAAAATATATTTAGAAAAATATATTAAAAATATAATATATGTATGTTAATAATGTTATTTATTTATCTATTGCTTAATCAATTTATCAAATCAGAATTTCCAAATAAGTCATTTTATTTGATGGTAAAATTGATTTTTGAATGTTTCTAAATATTATGAACAAAAGAGGAAATTTTAATCATAAATGTTTTTTAATATTAGGAAATAATTCTGTCCTTAACATATTTTGCTGACACACTATAATTTTTAAACTTTTTTTTTAATTTGAAAAGATTTCACAAAATTTTAAACAAACTTTAGATTTTTGAATATTTTAAAATATAATTTGGAAACTTTTTAAATTTTTGAAAAGTTTGCAAATAATAATTTTTTTTATAAGATTTCTGGAAATATTTAAAGTGATTCTTTATTTTGAAAAATTAATTGTAAGAGATAGCGCAAAATACTTTAGAACATTACAAAAGATTTCCAAAATTATCAATAACAAATCCGGAAGATTTTAAAACAATTTTAGAAATAATTTGAGTCAATTTAAAACATTTAATAATTTTTAAAGTTTTGTAGAGATTATATGAATATTTTACAACTTCTAAGGATTTCCGAAAATGTAATTAATATTCTTAAATTTTTTCCGAACGTCAAAAAGTCCTAAATATCTTTTAAAATACTCCACTTTTTCCTAACATTTTGTGAAATCCTGTAAGAAAATTTTTATAAAATTTCTTCATATTTTTTCGACATATCTGAAGTCTTCTAGAATCTTTTTGAATTTTCTCTAGAAACCTAGGAAAATTATATTTACATAAACTTAAAGCAAACATATAAAAAAACTTACAAAATAAATAGTTATTCGATATTTTTATTTTGTACTAAAAATGATTTTTTTCATTCAAATTATAATTTGTCTAACATTTTTTTTCATACTTGACTAAAAAATCTTTTTTTTTTTAATTCAAAATTTAAGAATTTTGTTGAAAAATCCACAATTTGTTTGAAAATTCGTATTTTTGGTCAAAAATTTAAGTAATTGGTTGAAGTTAAACACTACTTTGTTATCAATTTTTTAAATTGAAGATTCATAATTTTAGTTCAGAATTCATCTCTTTACTTAAAAATGTAAC
Organism: Andricus curvator; assembly: GCA_932195095.1. Taxonomy (NCBI): domain Eukaryota; kingdom Metazoa; phylum Arthropoda; class Insecta; order Hymenoptera; family Cynipidae; genus Andricus; species Andricus curvator. The sequence continues at coordinate 194,883 of CAKNYM010052676.1, forward strand.
TATTTTTTTTTAAATTTGTCTTTTGTGGTAGAGAATTAATCTTCTTGGTCGAAAATTCATCTTTTTAATAGTGCATTTAACTATTTTGTTGGAATTTTGTATTTTTTTAGATGAATTCAACTATTTTTTATTTCAAATTTGAAAATATTTCAACAAGTTTCAAACAAAATGCAGAATTCTGAAGATTTTAAAATAAAATTTGAAGCCCTTTAAGGATTTTGAAAGATTTTAAGATAATACAATTTTTTCTAAAGATTTCAGAGAAAATCTAAATTGTCTTCTTAGTATGAAACATAATTTAGGAAAATATTTCAGAAAAAAATTGGAATAAATTTAAATTTATTTAGAAGTTTTAAAAAGATACAAAAGTAATATTAAACTTAAAAAGATTCCAAAAAGTTTAAAACAAAATGCAGATTTTTGAAGATTTCAAACAAAAGATTAAGAAGCTTTTTAAGAATTTTGAAATGTTTCAAGATCATGAACAAATTTCTGGAAAAATTCAAAATGATATTTTATTTTACCAAATAAACATTTGAAAGTTTAAGGAGAAATTAAGAAATAATTACAAATTCGAAAGGATTTTAAAAAAACTTGAAAGAAAATGTAAATTTGAAAGTTTAAGAAGAAATTAAGAAATAATTACAAATTCGAAAGGATTTAAAAAAAACTTGAAAGAAAATGTAAATTTTGGATGTTTTCTAAATAAAATTGTGAAGTTTTTAAAAATATTTTGATAAGTTTCATGAGAATTGTTCTTAAAATTCATGGTAATATTTAAAGTGATTCTTTAATCCTTTTTTGGTTGAAAATTCATGTATTTGGTTGAAAAATAAGTTTTTTGTTAAAAATTCATATTTTCGCGCTAAAAAATTAAACTGTAGTGTAGAAATTTCGCCTATTTTGGGAAATATTTAATCTTTTTTGGGTAAAAATACAAATTATCAACAAAATAGTTGAATTTTCAATCAAAGAAATGAATTTTCAATAAAGTAGTTCAACTTTCAAAAAGTTTTCAAAAAAAAAAGTTCAATTTCAGTCCAAACAGATTAATTTCTAACCAAAGAAGATGAAGTTTCTACAAAAAGAAATGATTTTTCAAACCAAAAAAACGAATATTCAACAAAATAGTTGCATTTTCAATCGAAAAAAATTTTGTAGGCAATAAAGAAAATAAATTTTATCCAAAATGTTGAATTTTCAAGCCAAAAAGACTAGCTTTTTACCAAAATAGTTGCATTTTTAACCAAGAAGATTAATTTTCTACCAAAAAGGACAGATTTTTTACATATTACATAAATTTTCTACCAATTTTCAACATGAAAAGATAATAAAAAAAAATGGAATAGTTAAATTTTCACTTTAAAAAAAAAAAATTCAATTGATAAAGTAATAATTTTTAATTAGAAAAAACGAATTTTTTACAAAACAGTTGAATTTTCATTTAAATAGTTAAATTTTTAGCTTAAAAAATTAATTTTTAATGTAAAAGCAAAATAATAATAATAAATAATTGAAAATGAAAAATGTAATATTTGACATTTCAACCACAAAAAAAAGATTTGAATTTAAAATAAAAAACAGTTTAATTAAACCAAAAAAGACTGATTTTCAAAAAAGACTCGAATCCTAAACTAAACCAGATTTATTATCAACCAAACAGTTGCATTGTTAACCAAACAAATTCATTTCCTACAAAAAAAAAACAACAAATTTTCAGCAAAATACATCAATTTTCAACAACTAAATGGATTAATTTTCTACGAAGATAAATTTTTAACAAGATGACATTTTCAACGATTGAGATTAATTTTCAACCCAGAGTCGAATTTTTAACAAAATACATGAATTTTCTACTAAAAGTGATAAATTTTGAACCAAAGAAATGAATTTTCATTAAAGTAACTTTACAAAAATAGTTGAATTTTCTACCAGATTGTTCAACTATCAAGCCGAAAATAGGAATTTTAATTAAAAAAGTTCAAATTTAATCGAAACAGATTAATTTTTAACCAGACAGTTACATTTTTAACCAAAAAAGATGTAATTTCTACCAAAATAAATGAATTTTTAAACCAAAAACAAAATTCAACAAAATAGTTCAATTTTTAATCAAAAAAAGTTTTCTAGTCAATGAAGAAAATGAAATGTCATTAAATTGTTGAATTTTCAAGTGAAAAACACGAGGTTTGTAAAAAAACAGTTGAATTTTCAACCAAAAGTATAATAAGTATATAATAAGTAACAAAAACCAAAATTTTCTACCAAAAAAGACGAATTTTCAACAAAATTTTGAACAAGATGACATTTTCAACGAAAAGGATTCATTTTCTATAAAAAAAAGTCGAATTTTTAACGAAATAGTTGAATTTTCAACCGAATAAGAAATTAATTTTCAACCAAGTAGACATTCGAAAAATAATTGAATTTTTTACAAGATTGTTGAATTTTCGAGCCGAAAATATGAATTTTCTACAAAATAGTTCATTTTTCAACAAAAAAGTTCCATTTGAATCGAAACAGATTAATTTTTAACCAGACAGTTTTCTAACCAAAAAGATGAAACCTCTACAAAAATAAATGATTTTTTAAACCAAAAAGACGAATGTGCAACAAAAAAGTTAAATTTTTAATCAAACAAAATTCTTTAGACAAGATAGAAAAAAGCTTTAATTAAATTGTTGAATTATCAAGCCAAAAATACGAATTTTTAACAAAACAGTTGAATTTTCAACCAAAAAGGATGACTTTCTAATTGTCCCCTCACTCAAAAGACTTTACGTAATTTATGCACGCCCCCTTATCTGACAGTAAAAAAGAATCGAGAAATATGTTAAGGGATTTTAAAAATTAGTGTGAACCTTCATGGCTAATTTAAATATTCACATTCCAAAATTATAATAATTAATGGACACTTACGTCATTTAATAATTTATAATATAAATTTTTAACTGCATTATTCATAAATAAATTAGACTTGGAAGCTTAATGGGAATTTGTGTAGAAATAAGACATATATACAGCATAGAAAATAATAATTTATTCAGCAGTCGGCGGAAGAACCGCAAAAACTCAAACTTACGCATACACAGTACAGTGCACAGTGCACACCACTGAACTACATAATATTTCGATTGCATTAATTCCCATGATAATTGCATTTTTTATTTCGATGAAAATAAATCGCAGCGCTACACAAAACCGCGTCAATGAAGCTTAACATTTAGGCAAACCTCTCGAGGCTCTCGCTGAACAAACTTTTCTTTTTTTCAAAAAACCACGTATGTATAAATCCACTGGGTTTCGTTTCTTTATCATCGTATGAATACGTAGTACCTCATACAAAGGCAATTATGCACATTCGAGTATTGTGTTTTCACCACCTATATATAATATGTATATTTATTGTATATGTATCTTTATATTTATATGTATATGTATATGTATATTTATATATGTATTTATATGTATATCGATAAACTCATCCCCGCAAGGATGCTTGCACCGTACGAACAGAATTCGAATAGACTATCTACACGTACATACATAACTTTATATAAAATGTTGTACAGATAACGACAAATTGTATTCTGCGAGTCATATTGCAATACTGAGATTACGGCTTAGGTCTAATATAATCGCTTAGGGCTATCGGATTTTTCGAGGGCGGCAGCAAATTCGATCCTTCGAAGTTTATTTAATGTATATTATACTTCATTTTCATTTTTTAATATATTTTTTAGATTTTCTCTTTTGTGGATTTGTGAATTTACAACTTTGAAGAATCGCATTTCCTGTGCAATCTTCCTCGAATGGTTCAACCCATCATATTATTTCGTATCACATGTTCCTATTTTTCTACGGGAATCCAACATCTTCCCTTTTCCCATATCGCGTTTCCTACGAAAGTCATATAGAGGCCGAGGGATATCCATTTCTCGAGAAATAAAAATTTCTTGATATGTTTCGATATTTTTCTTTATCGCACTTCTTACTTGTAGAACTCGAGTGAAAGAGATGGACTCGGTTCGTAACTATGGCCATAAGTTACAAACTCGAGAAATGAAATCGAGGGGTAGATTACTTCGAATTTTTCCGTATTTGATAGAATATTTCTTAACTGAGTGTTTTCTATTAGGTCTACAAATTAATTACGAGACTTTACTTTGATCTCTTATATTATAAGACATCAAAGTAAATAACTCTCTTTGTCAAACTTGAATTTTTTCCCGCCCTAAAGGGCAAACCTGAAGCTTTAAAACACAATATAATAGGTGGCGGCCCTGCGGACTTCACCTCAAAATCATTAGTGAATACAACGGTGTCCGACAAGGAACATTTGAGACATTGCATTATTTTTGCTTTCTAAAAAAAAATAGCTGAATTGACCGAAATGATTTGGTCAATCTTAGGAGAAGGTGCGGTGACACATAAAACGTGTAAAAAGTAGTTCCAGAAATTTCACAATGCTGATTTCTGAATTGGAATGCAAAAATAATGCAGTATCTCAAATGCTCCTCGTCGGACGCCATTGTATTCACTAATGATTTTTTATGTTAAGTCCGCAAGGCCGCCACCCATTACATTGTGTTTTGATGTTTAAGGTTCGCCTTTTAAAACTACCGTAGGATAGAAAAAAATTAAAGTTTGACCAAGAGTTACAAGACATCAAAGTAAAGGCACCGAGTTAATTTGTAGACCTAATAATTTAGAATATTCATAAATAATTACCGAAAAACGGGGTAAAGTCGCTCATGTAGCGTAAAGTCGCTCATGTAGCGTAAAGTTGCTCATCAATAAATTCGCACCAAATAAAATTAAAAATCATGTTTGACAGTCCTACTAATTAAAACAATCGACAATCTTTAATTTTTTGCCCTAGGAAAATTTTAAAATATAAATTAGGAGGTGAGCAACTTTACCCCGTTTTACGGTATTTGAAAATGAATTATTTTTCTTCATAAAGGTAAAACAAATAATTTTAAATTGTGCGATTTTAAATTCAAACTAAAACTCTCTCAAAGTGGACCATTTCAAATTGTAGCGATCAAACTGACTAGGGGAATTATATCTCAATGGACACCTTAGCATTAATCAGCTTGATATTTTCAGGAATTAAATAATTTCTAGAAAAAGAGTTTGATAAACGGTACTTTGGCATCTTTTATACAATGTCCAACGATTAAAAGTGGGATACGATATATTTTAATAAACTAACAAAATTCGAAAAGAAAAGGTCTGCATTTTGACCATTTTATCAACATTCTCGGATAAAATGGACAGTCTCGAAGAATTAGCTTATTTTGTTTATATTGAGGTTGAAATTACAATAAATTATTATTCATAAACAAATTATTGTTGTCAAAATAAAAAATATAGTGTCAAAATATTAAGTTTTTTTCACTATGATGGCGCAAAATCGCTTTCGGCTGACCGATTGATACACATGAGGGTATGACCATATTATCCGAGTCGCTATTTTATTTATTTTATTTTTAATTAGCTGAGTCACAATTATCAATTGTTACAAAGCATTGCAAGTTTAAAGAACAAACTATAATACACCAATAATAATGGTAACATTAATATATAGCAAAGAATTCAACCATGTCATTAAATTTTCAAGTAATATTTTATCATAAAGTAGGTGAAATCTTTAATCACATTTTATTATGTCAATTTACATATTTATTGTCTAAAATCAGTTCTCATCGATGTATATTCCATTTCACAATATTTTCGTACAAAAAGCTGCCGTCTATTTCTTTTAACCAGTTAATTATTAAATATTGACCGTTTTAGCGGAGTGACCATCTTAGACACAATTCCCCTAATTGCAATCAAAATATACAAAATTGAACCAATTTTAAACGAAATGATTATTAATTATTAAAAAATTTAATAAAATAAATATTTGTTAAGTTTTGGAAACTGAAAAATTAGATGTATCTGTTCAATATGTTTCAACAATTACAAAAGGAAAGCACACAAAATTTAAAAATATTAAACAGAAAGTGTTTTAAAAGTTAAACTAAAAAGAATTTTAAAGAGAAAGTCTTCCAAAATTAATCGATTCAAAACTAAAAATTTTCAGATTGAAGAATGAAAAATAAAATTTAGAACCTCATATTGAATGTCTTCTTGCTTATTGAATTATCATCTAATTTAATATCGAAATATTGTTGAAATCCTGAATAATTGGAAAATTATCAAATGCGTTAAAAACTGCATAATTGCGGCGAGTTGAGAGTATTAAAAATTTAAATCATTATTATTTAATAAAACCAACAAATAAATAAAATATTAATATTAATAACCTTTCAGCGTATGATTTACACTAAGGAGCATAAAAATTTGATTAATTCGACAATACTCAGAAGGTTCAAAATTTATTTATACATTAAGAAAGATAATAATTAACCAATTTCAAAATTGAATCCGTTGAAGTCCTAATTAAATATTAGAAGCGATCAAGTTTAAATGAAATGGTTCCATTTTTATAAATATAAGCATGAAGTTGAAAAACCAGATCAAAATTAAAAACAAATTCACAAATTGAAATTTGAAGCATTCCTCAATAGTAGTAACTATAAATGTTTTCAAATTAGATAAAATCAAACATTATTTAAACGCAAGAATAAAATTATCTAAAATTTATTAAAAGAAATGAAAATATTAAAATAGTACATTTTTCTTCTAAACTTTGAACTAATCTTGATGTTAATTTCTCGATCATAATTTATTGAGTCTTTTATCAAAATTATATGCTTTATCCTAAATTCAGTTTTTTATCGAAATTTGATCTTTTATCCTAATTTGATAATTTTTTTTTGATATCGTGGGTTTTCCGACTGCGATAAATTCCGTGGAAAAATGAGGATCATTTGCAGCACCGATTTGGGGGAAGATAATCCACGTCGGGACATGACAAGGGAGACGGTAAACTAATGACGATAAGCTAGGACCTTATTTTCTCTTTTTGTTCTCACTATTCATTTTCCTGCAGCCGATTAGGCCCTGGAATTTCAGGTAATAAAAGATCCCATTTCAGAAAGAGAAATCCTAGACGAATTGTTTAAATTCCTCCCAGCACCCTCGAGTTTCAACTTCATACTTAATCCCGAAGTATCAATTTTTGACCCAAACAAGGATCAGTGGGTTGCAACGCATCCCGCATTGGGTCAGATTTGTTTTGAAGTGTTAAAAGTCTGTCGAAGATTTCAAGCTTATTTTTTATCAAAGCCCAGATCTTTCACAGACTTCGCTTTTAACCTTCCAAAATAATATCTTCATTGCAATTCATTATTTTCAAAAGAATGAATAATTTTACAAAATCTTCTTCTAATTATTTGCGAAATAAATTGGTACCCAAGTGAGTCATTTGTGATTCAATGTTGGATGCAAATATGATTCTTCAATTTTGAAAATTTTACTTCAGTCATAAATATTAAAAAGAAAATAATTGTTTAAATATTCTAACAGGGTGGCCGAAAAACTTCATTTTCAAAATTCCCTGACTTTTCCCTGACCAATTTTTCATTTTCCATGACCATTAATTTCCAAAGACCAGAAATTTCATTTTGTAACATTTTTAACATAGAATCTTTTATGACTGGAATAAAACAATTTTAGATTAAAATTTAAAAATTGAAAATTTATTAATTTCAACCAAAAAAGATGACTTTCCACGATGAAATATAACTTTTCAATCCAAAAAGGTAAATTTTCAACAAGAGAGCTAAATTTTCCAATTAAAAGGATGACTTTTTAACAAAATAGTTCAACTTTCAACAAAATAATTCAATTTTCAACAAAATAGTTCAATTTTTAATCAAATTGTTGAATTTTCATCCTACGAAGAGGAATTTTTAATAAAATGGTCGAATTTTCAAACAAAAAAGATTAAATTGCGTTTTTATGATTAAAACAAGAATTAAACTTCAATTGAAAGGAGAGAAATTGTCAACCAAAAAATTGTATTTTTTTAAAGGCAGTTGAATTTTCAACATAAAAATATGAATTTTTAATCCAAAAGAACAAATTTTCTGTCCAAATGGTTTTGAATTTTCAACAAAATAATTACATTTTTAACAAAATAGTTGAATTTTTAACCACATACTTCAATTTTTTGCTTACAAAAAAATTAAATATTCAACAAAATAGGTTTGTTTTTAACCAAATCGTTGAATTTTTAATATAAAAAGATGAATTCTCAACCAAAAATGTAATTGCTGCATTTTAAAAAGAAACGAAAAATAAAATTTGTACGAAAAGAGATGAATCTTAAAACCAAAAAGACGAATTTTGCAACCAAGAAGATTAATTTTCTACAAAAAAAAAACGAATTTTCAACAAAATACATGAATTTTCAAACAAATATTTGAATTTTACACTAAAAAATATACACTTTTAACCAAGAATGAAAAAGGTCAATTTTAAAGGCTTTATTTTCAAACAAAAAATATTCAACAAAGCAGTCCAACTTTCAACCAAATTGTCAAATTTCCAACCAAAAAATTAATTTTCAACTAAAATTATGAATTTCTGAACCAAAAAGGCAAAAAGGCGATTTGGTTAAAAACAAACCTATTTTGTTGAATATTTAATTCTTTTATAAGTAAAAAATTGAAGTATGTGGTTAAAAATTCAACTATTTTGCTAAAAATGCAATTATTTTGTTGAAAATTCAAGACCATTTGGACAGAAAATTTGTTCTTTTGGATTGAAAGATTCATATTTTTATGGTGAAAATTCAACTGCCTTTAAAAAAATTTCATTTTTTGGTTGACAATTTATCTGCTCTTTGTAGGATGAAAATTCAACAATTTGATTAAAAATTGAACTATTTTGTTGAAAATGTAATTATTTTGCTGAAAGTTGAACTATTTTGTTAAAAAGTCATCTTTTTAATTGGAAAATTTGGATGTCTTGTTGAAAATTTACCTTTTTGGATTGAAAAGTTATATTTTATTTTCAATAAATAAAGATTTTTGAGTCAAGAAAGAAAAAGAAATTCATCCAAATTGTTGAACTTTCAAGCCAAAAGAGAAATTTTCTGTAAAACGGTTGAACTTTTAACCCGAAAATACGAATTTTCAACGTAAAATTTAATCTTCAATCAAAAAGATGAACCTTCAACCAAGATCAATTTTAAAAAAAATAGTACAACAAAAAATGATTTTTTAACAAAGTGATTTAATCATCAACCAAGTAGTTCAATTCGTAAGAAGGTTTTAAAAAAATAGTTGAATCTTCAACCAAAGCAGATTAATTTTCAACCAAACAGTTGCACTTTTAGCCAATAGAAGATGAAATTTCTACTTAAACAGATAAATTTTTAAACCAAAAAGACAAATTTTCAAAAAAATAGTTGAATTTTCAACCAAGAATTAGTTAATTTTCTACCAAAATAGTTAAATTTCCAAATCATAAAGACGAGTTTTTGCCAATGCAATAATAAACTTTTTAATTAAAAATATAATCGTTAATCGTCCAACGGAATAAAACAATTTAAATTAAAAATGGAAAAATTACAAATTTATTATCCTTGACAGTTATTTAAAGTGCCTCTTATGGAAATTCCGTGATATTTGGAAAAATTTGATCCAAAATCCCTGAATTTTTCCTCACTTTCCCTGACCAATACGATTTCCTCACTTTTCCCTGATTTCCAGGTTTTCCCTGGAAAATTCATTCCTTCTAAAAGAAACTTCTCTTCTAAATTCAAAAATTTCAGTTTGATGCTATAAAATGAAGTTAGGAAAACGCTTTCAGTTCTAGCAAAATGAGTCTGAAGAAAATCACATCATGAAAATTCATTTTGAGGTGGAAGAACATTTTTGGATATTCAGTTGGACTCGATTCAATTTTCACAACGAGATTTTGAGATGCGAACGTAGTTTCGAGAAACTCGTATTGCGCAAGGTGCAATTTTCAAGAGGAGCAATCTTAACGCGCGACTTGCACAAATGCACGAAAACATTGAAAAGAATATTACAGAGAATGCAGTTATCTCTATTTACGTTTCCCTCGGTCCAAATACGCCTTTCATAAGAAACTTTTTTTTATTCTTCACAATGTTCTGAAGATTTCATTCAATGACGTAAACTATACAAGTACAACCATTCATATAACGTATCTACAAATAATGCTCTCGACAAAGCAATAAGGACAGAAAATCATGTCGATTATAGGAGAGATAAAATCTAATACTAAAACTAAAAAAATAATAGTCTGTGTCATAATTAGGCTCTTCTTAAAAACATAAATCTATCTACAAGAACTTAGATCAGGAACTTGGTATAATTAAAAAAAATGTGTGAAAAGTACACTTAAGATGGATAGCATCGGAACACCTTGACTTTGAAAGGCGATAACGCCGTCCAGAATATAAATAAAAATATTTTTTTAAGACATTGGAAAGCTGATTTAATTCTGCGTTAAACGAGCCCTAGTTGAAGTAATTTTGACTTTTGAGTATTGAATTATCACGCGGGAAAGACAAAAATAAAATTCCGATTGTTAAGGAATTCGAGGGTGCGGTAATGTATATATTAAATTAAGCATGCTCGCACATTAAAATTATTATTTTATGAACCCATGAAGATTTTTCAACATTTAATTACTCAAATGATAGGTAAAATCCTGAAGATCACTCTTGTAAAGTATCAAATTATCAAAATTTTTTCCTACCTCTTGCCAAGAGTTGAAGTTCAAGTACAAAATTCCCCAAGAATCGTAATTTTATTTCTGTCTTTCTCACGTGATAATTTAATATCCAAATGGCTAAATTACTTCAGCTAGGGCTCATTTAACGCAGAATTTAATAAGCTTTCCAACAGTTTAAAAACAATATTTTCATCTACATTCTGGTCGGTGTTATCACCTTTCAAAGTTAAGAATAATTTGTAATAGATCACTCTCTTAAACTGAACCAGTGAAATTGTCACTGGTTGAATCAGTATTTTGAATTATCACTGGTGAACCAGTGATTTTTCCACTTTGACTGAACGAACCAGTAAGAGATTCAACTAAAATAGCGCTACTGATTCTACCAGTTACGCCAAATGATAGATTGAACCAGTGATATAGCGCTCCACGCGGGCAAGACATGAACCTCCAGTCGTCTGGTACGCGCGCGTCGTCGGTCAGGTCTTTGGCATTTCTCGAGTGAAAACGAATCTTATTGTGTACAAGTGTTTGTTTTATAAATATTTGGTGCCTGTCTGCAATGAGCAGGGGATATAATATCTTTCGCTTGATAGTGGGAGGGCCCTGGCCATTGGTTTGACTTTGAGCAACGCGTCACGTTAACATAACGACGGGTTTTTCCACAAGCAGGCGCAACGTATTATATTCCATTATATTGCAGCCCGGCCTTCATTTATTGTTGTGAAGATAAAGTGAGGTTTTTAAAATTTAATTTTTACAACTCTTACCACAAAAGTGCGATGAATGATAAGTGCCATACCTAAACAGCTGACAGGCGACAAGGCGTACGACCAGGACAAGGCGTACGACCAGGACTGGTACTGAGAAACCAGTGAACCTCACTGATTAAACCAGTTTCGGAACTTCACTAAATGAACCAGTGAATGCTCACTGATTGTCAGTGACACACTTCTGGCTATTTCAACCAGTGAGATTTCACTGGAAATCAGTGAGATTTCACTGGTTCATTTTAAGAGAGCACATGCTTACCATCCGTCGGTAGTGTATTTGTCAGATCATTTGAAATAGTCTCAATAATGAAACTAATTGTAGGATTAAAAGAGATTTTAATTTCATATCCTGGTTGAAAAAATTATACAAATATTAGAACATTTGTAAGATTACAACTTTTTGTAAAAAAAATTAGAAAAGTTTGCAATAAAGAAATTTGATTCGTTTGTCTTTTCTTCATTATACTTCAATATACTTTGTATTTCTTTTTTCAACAGGATTGTTTTGGAAAGAACCGGGTTCGATAAAATTAGGAATACTTTGAGGGGGGGGGGGAGATAAAGGGATGGAAGAATAATATATATATATATAATTCTATAACAATTGTACGATTAATGGAAGTTAGCGACGACTGTGTACGATTTGATGATATATTGCAAATGGAGGGTGACAACGAGAATGAAAATTCGTTATATATAGTAACAAAGTGATAATTTATAGCATAACTTCTGCCGTTACCTTCAAACTATTCTACTTGCGATTGCACATTATACGGTTCTATTAAGCCCAGACAAACTTACATTAATTCCGCGACTAAATTACAGATTTACGCAAAGCGACCTGTCATTGACAACTGAGAATTAAAATTGTTGGAAATTCTGTTAAACTCGATATCCCATCATCAGTGAATTGACCAACTATAGAGTAGCATTATTCAAAAATAAATAAAATATTTGCAAAAATGTAAACCGGTTTTATAAAGTGAAAATCATCTTTAATTGAAAAAAGAAGAACATATTCATGTTTTTATTTAGATAAAAGAACAGATAAAGATTTAAAGTCACTTCTGAAATAGTGTATTATGCACCAATGGAGAGGCGGGACTTTTTCGACGAGTACTGAAAAAATACACGAGTCGTAAAAAATCCACTTCCCCTTATTGCATACGATATTTTTTTATTATAAATGCATGATTTCAGACGTTTTTTGTAACACAGGTATGATTTCTGCTCATATGGAGAAATTATGGAAAATTGATTTTTATTTAAATATGAATTTAGAAAATTTTGGAAATTTATGGTAAATTTATAAATGACGAAAAATGTTGAAAATTTGGGATATTTTAGAAATGTTGACAATTTTAGAAAATTTAAAAAATTTTGAATACTTCAGAAATTTTGAATTTGAAAATTTTGAAATATTTAAAATTTCTAAACTTGGAAAATTACGGGACTTTTTGAAATTTATGGTGAATTTATAAATTCCCAACAATGTTCAAAATTTCTGAAATTTTAGAAATTTTGAAAATTTTAGAAATTCTAAAAAATGTTGGTTATTGAAAAATTTTAGAAATTTAAAAAAATTTTGGTTTTCTGAAAACTTGAAAAACATCAGAAATTTTCAAAATTTCTAAACTTGGATAATTACCGAAATTTTGGAAATTTATTTTAAATTTATCAATTACAGATTATGCTGATAATTTTAGAAGTATGGAAAAATGTTGCAATTTTGAAATTATCAATAATTTTTAAAAATTTTCGAAATTTTCGAAATTCAAAACATTTTTAAAGTTTTTAAAATTTAAGTTATTTATAAATTTTTAGTAATTTTGGAAATTTTTCGAATTTTGAAAATTTTAGAAACTTAAATTTTTTTTTTTAATTTTGTATTTTAGAAAATTAAAAATTTAATAATTTTGGATAATTAGAAAATTTTGAAAACTTTAGAAATTTTTAAACTTGGAAAATTACGGAACTCTTTAAAATTTATGGTGAATTTATAAATTACCAACAACGTGGAAAATTTCAGAAATTTTGAAAATTTTCAATTTTCAAGCAGCTTGCAAGTTTTGCCATTTTTGTTTGTTTTTAAAATTTTAGTAATTTTGGAAAGTTCTTTATTTTTGGA
>CAKNYM010052676.1:210577-228552 GCA_932195095.1 Andricus curvator
TCAATTGATCAATCGATTTCAACTCAGTTGATCAATCAATTTCAACTGAATACAATTGATCTACTACTAGAATGTTTATTTACTGAATTTCAGGAAACAATGTGTTTGACTGTTAACAAAAGTCATTCTTATACGGATTGTTTGCATTTTTGCATTGATAAAAAGTATTGTTTTTTATTGGCTCGTTTGTTTGACAATGTTGTGCGGTTATAAACAAATTATTCAAAGACTTCCTTTAAATGTGGTAATTTTTGAAGTTACAAAGCCATAAAAATATCGTTTTAAAACTGTCAAAGGATCTTCAAAAACTCTGAAGACGTGACGTAAAAGGAATTTTCGCTGCAATAAACGGTCGATTTTTATAGCTTACAATAAAAGACGAAGGTTTCATTCTGATGAAGATTTTCGGTTTTAGGGACCAAATGGTCAGTACCTGATTTCGAAGTGTTTCCTGTGCTTTGGGCTTCTGACTCTATCTGCAACAAGACAAAAAAAAAGTATAACACGTTAGTTTTCATATATTGGATATCTGATATTTGTTGACTAAAGATATAAATTTGTTCAAACTTAAAAATTCAAGATATATTTATTATTATTCATTAGAGGCTGTACACAAAAATAACTTTCTTGTATAATTGTTTTCGAATTGATAATTAATAAATCGAAGAAGAAAGTTTGAGCAATATTTTTTCAGAATTTAATAGAAGATTATTATTATAATTTTTAATAGGATTTCCTGTTAATATTATGTACAATTTTTATTTTTTAATTTGATTATTTATATTTATACATAACATTCATTACTTTAGGAATTTTCGTCTTTCTGTTCATATTCTACGGATTGTTTGTAAAATTTATCTGGAATTTACATAAGAATTGCACAAAGTCTTCTATAAAAGTTATAAAGATTTTTGTTATTTTCCCCCAAAAAATTTTATTCAGAACAATTTTAATTTTGACTCAAATGTTTTCACGACTTTGTTCATAAAATTAAAATTTTTGAATAAAAATTATACAAGCTTATTTTGTGAGAAGAAATTTAAAAGCAAAAACAGGAATTGAAGTTTATAAACACGAGTCTTGAACGACATTTTTAGTGTTATAAAAAAGAAAACTTTTTAAAAATCCGATCTTCATAACCAAATAGCATTTGCATTTTTGTTTCATAATCAATATTTTTAAAAATTAGTGTAAAAAATTAATCATATTATGGACCTTTTTACAAAAATACAGAAAGTTTGAAAAAAAAGGGAACGAAATATATGTACTTCGTTTATGTACTTCGTACTATGTTTATAATATTATCAATTCAATTAGAAAACTTAGGGTGGCGAAGTTTTTTTCTTTTCGGTTTAAATACCTATCCATAAAATAAAATGAATTAAAAAAATTAATACTTTGCAATATTTTTTTTATAATATATAATTTTACAAAACTTATATTTTTTTTAACTGAAAATATAGTAATCATGTATAAAATTATCTTTCGATTTGATATGTAAACAAGAAATTGTAAATTGAAATCATTAGAACATGATTAATCAGTACAAAATGCGTTTGCTAAATCAAAAGTCAATAAATCCATTTTCATTCTTTTAGTAGTAAAAGAATGTGTATAAAAATCAAAATTCACTTAACGTAAAATATTTACATTTTTCTGGAAGTGTGAAAAATCCGAATAGAGCTTTTGAACAATGATGAACTTTTTTGAACTAGCTCTGAGGATCGAAAAGACTAAATAAAAATAAAAAATCATATATATTTTAAATAAATTTAGTAGAAATTTCATGATAAATTATTTGATACATTAAAAAAATATATTTCTTTTAGTAGAACAAATATTTTAATTTTTCCAACATTTTTATTCCAACTTTAACATCTTGCACCATTACAAAATGTTTATTATTTTAGTTGTTATTTAAATATTAAGAAAACATTAAAATTTGCACTACTCTTGAAATATCTTCTTAAAAACCTGACAAAATGACTTTATCCTAGGGTTATTTTATACAAAATGTTGATAACATTCAACCTAATTAGGAAAAGTTAACATTAAAAGAACTTGAGTATTAGCAAGAAACAGCTGGTCTGTACTCGTGATCGGCACTGCATGCAATAATCGCATTTTAAATTTTCACAACCTTCCGATATTCCCTATACTATACTCTCTGCAAAAAAATTTGGGATTTGGTTCCTCGATTCACAATTATTTCCAATATATTTAAATAAAAAACAATTGTGAATCAGGTGACAAATCTCGAATGTAGTTACCACTTTCTTGTTTTGCGCGGCAGTATAGGCTATCCAGTAGCCAACATTTAAATTAATTCCAAAACCGGTTACAAATAAAACACAAGACCTTATCAAATTGCGATCGAGAAACTTTAATTACTCACCTGAATATCAGGTGTGCTGTCGTCTGAGCGAAGCGACGTCTTGAAAGTAATAGGCATCTGCAGTTCAGGTTTGTTTGGCGCCTTGCCCTTTATTCTGCATCGAATGCCATTGATCAGCGACGTCATCGAACTCTCTTCCTGTTGCTGCAGCTGAATCACCGTACACGCACTGTCAAATTGCACACTCTTCTTGCGTTCAGGAACGGGAGAAGAGCCGTTGCTCTTAATACAAGACTGCCTTCTGGGTCCAGTCGGTGTTAAACTCTGACAAGGGGATTCAAATTCTTGCTTCGAATTTCCTATTAAATTCAAAGTCTTATAATAACCAATTGAATCATTCTCCTGCAAATTCGTCAAATCGATCAGCGAATCATGATTAGCCTCTTCTTTCAATTCCAATCTCTTGATCTCTTCCTTTGATGACAAATCCTGATTCCTATCCTTTGTATTACTTTCCTTAGCCTTAACATCTGTAGTCTTATCATCTGTAGCCTTAACATATTTATCCTTGACATCTTTATCCTTGATATCTTTATCCTTAGACTCTTTATCCTTAAAACACTGATTACTCGTTTCTTGTTTGATCTCGTAATGCTTAATGAAGTTCCTAACCCTACCGGGGGTTATCGAAAAAGCTTTGTGGGATTGGTCGATACTTAGGACTATGGGAGTCTTTGCATTATTGTCAATACTATTATTACAGGTTTTGGGACTTCTCCTAGCTATGGCACACTTATTGACACTAATTAACTGATCCTCTACGCTCGCCGAGGCTTCGCTACAATCAGTGACCCTGGCACTTGCGCTACCATCTTCCTCGACTCTAAGTTCATCAGTCTTTTGATCACACACACTTTCATTCGGAAGTTTTGCGTGATTGGAACTTGGACCTCGACCGACCAGTTTACTACTCGCAACGCTTTTTAATTTTATCGCACTAAAATTGCACAGCAGTTCGTTCAGCACATCACACTTCGCCTCCCCAATACTCTTCTTCGACATCTTTCCCTCCTCCAGAATCTTTTCTTTTGGAACTTCAATCTTTGATGTATCAAATTTAGAAGACCTCACTATGTTTCTCTCAGAACTTGTTTCAAAGGCTGGAAGTTCTCGCGGAGGTGACTCCAGTTTCGAAGAAGGTTGCATTCCTTTTTCAGGTCTGGAGTCATCAGCTTTCGGATGAGTCGCTATCACCTCGCAAGGTTCCTCGCTAAGCATCTTATCCAAGAAAGAATTTCGTCTTAGACTCACTGGGATAGATAACACTTGAGGACCTGGATCACTTTTTATTTCAGATTCCTGATTTGCCAAAGAAGTCACTCTTTCTTCGTCAGAGGATTCATTCCACTTTATTTCATTTTCTTCGTTTATGAAATCACAAAGAGCAGAGTCTATATATATTTTCTTCTTAGAACTTTCCTCGCTGGCGGTAACCTCTTGATTTTCAATAATATTTTGATTATCAGGATTTTGAGAGGTATCCACTTCGAAACTTTTATTAACTTTCAGGATGAGTTCCTCTGAATCGAAGGCATCTTCGTAACTTTCACTGCCAGAATTTTGTGTCTTGAATCTTTGCATTTTCGAAAAAGGGGAAACTTCTTTAGGCTCCTCTAAATTTTCATCAGGGTTTTCAGATTTTGGAATATCTGCTGTGAAGTGATCAGAACTAGTGCAGGTTTTGTACCTTTGTAATTTAGGATTTTCAACAATCTTTGGAGCTTCTTTTTCTGAAGAATCGTCCTCGTCGGATGAAATAACTTCATGAGATCTTTCGATATCAATTTTTTCTTTATATTCTATTTCTTTATCTTCTGTTTCAACATTTTCTACGAAATTCTCACAAATCAAATCAGTTTCTGAAACCACTTCAACCAAATTCAGATCATCACTATCACACAACGAGGAATCCAAGGGATTTTCTTGCGAATGTTGGATCGCCTCACAGATCGACTGTATTTTTTGAAGCTCTTCTAAATCGTTATTGAGAGATTCTATATTTTGCAGACTATCCATTGTAATTTCAGCATTTTCATCAGGAGTAGAAGAGCTGGGTGATTCAATAACAAATCTAACCTTTGTGTTGTTTGGCGCAAGATTCTCAGCACTATTTTGCAAACTCTCCATTCTGAATAAATCGGTTCTTTTAGTTCTATTATTTCTGTCGATATAATCATCAAAGATGAATGAGCTTTCATCAGATGCTACGAATTCAGGATTATCGAAAGAGTTTTGCCAGGTCCCGAGGCACTTCTCAAAGGGAAGATTGGTTGTCGTTACTCTGAAGCAGACTTTGCTCTCGTCAATTAAATTATTGGAAGAAAAAGTCTCATCGAGGGAAGTTTGGTAATCTCGGTTTGATATCGATCCGGCCATGACTTTCTGGTAATCTTGGAAGGTGAATAAAAGTGGAGGATATCTGTTTGATTCTCGATGCTCAGGAGAATAAGTGTACACATTCCGATTTTGGGAAAGGTTTTGATTGTGGGATCGATTCTGATTTTGAAAATTTGTCCCTTCTTTCGAGTCGCTGTTTTCTTCACCAATGCTAAATTTGACTTCGTCAGGACTCGATTTTGTCTCTGCTGGTAAATTATTTTCAAGATCAGATTCTGGTTTCTTAGTATGCTGAGGATTATTCATAAACTGACTTCTTTTGTCGCGAGCTTTTTGCACTGGTGGAGGCGGAGGTGGAGGCAAACGAGGTTTT
Source organism: Andricus curvator (assembly GCA_932195095.1). Lineage (NCBI taxonomy): Eukaryota > Metazoa > Arthropoda > Insecta > Hymenoptera > Cynipidae > Andricus > Andricus curvator. The sequence goes on from CAKNYM010052676.1 coordinate 215,683, forward strand.
CTTCTAGGCTGCGAAGATGGTTTCGATGTTGGTTCGGAAGCTACTATTGCAGAAAGATTGCTTTTTCTTTTTTTTCTTCGTGGAGGAATCGGTGGAGGCTGGGGATCGATTTCGTCATCTGAAAAAAAAATAAATACCAAATTAAAAATTTCTTTTATTCAGAAACTTCCATTTCAATCATCTGAACTCCAAGTTGTATAAACTTGTCTTACCACAGAAATAAAATAAAGAGTGAATCGAAAAAATCTTTGTTTAGTTTACAAATTGAAAAATGGAGAACACTGGTAACTGGTGGAGGTTCGAAAAGTGGAAAATAAACATAGAAGCGAATCGTGAGACTTGGAGGTCGAAATGGCTTCTTTCAGAGAATGGTGGTTTAAAATTGGTTTATGTAATCGAGGTAAAACCAAAATGCTCACTTTTATTCATAATGAACAGAACTGGCTTTGCGGACAGGATCCCGTCGAGTTTTACTCACGTGGAACACAAAAAAATTAGGGTTTCAATTTTGTTTCATTTCATTTCTTCACAAATCCTTTTTGAACTTCAGCTATGTTCGCTGTCATGGTCAATGTCAAAACTAAAAAGCAGTTAAATTGCTTTCAATGCTTGTATTGCTCAATATGAACCAATTATGGTCCAACTTTGTTTCTGTAATTTTTGATGTAGTTTTTTTTTTCAAAATGAAACTTTAGCTTTTTCTGTGAAAACGAAACGCAAAACGCGACGTTGGCCACGAGGATAGACCATCGGTAAGATACTAAAGGTGATTCCTTAGAAGTGCCATTCGATCCATATCGCCCCTCTCTTTACCTATTTCCAACCGGTAATGTCTTGCGCGTGTAAACTTTGATCGTCATCTAAAAAGACTCATAAAAACTTAGATAACTTGCAGAAATTTGAATTCTGCAGGCATGAATTTCTCTTCTGATCTCAAATATTGGGATTGACGAGTTGAAAGCTTGACGTGGGTCGCTAGTGGATTCAAAAGAATTTAAAAGAATGCGGCCAGGTTCAAGTTAATTTAAAATCCAATTATTAAAAAGGGCATGGCGCCATTTTCGATTATTTCTCGAACCAGCTCGAAATTACCCGAAACCATTTGAAACTATTGTTGTCGGGAAAACCGTGTTCGTGATTGGATCAAGTTTTAATTTTTTTCCCATTTAAAAAAAGAGTCTGCAAACTTCAAGTTTATGAGAAATTTAAGGTTATCTTAATAATATATATACTAAATAATAATAATCAATGTATTTTGGAAGATTTTGAAAATGAAGAAGCTTTTTAAGAATTTTAAAAGGTTTTAAATTATTTTCTAAAATTTGGAAAAAGAATGGGAAAAATTTTCAAGAAAAATCTTTCAATTAGCAAGATTACAAAGATTTATAAAAAATGCGAATAAGTTCAAGACATTTCGAAGTTTTAAAAATATTCGAAATTAATTTGAAATTTGAGAATATTTCAAAAGTTTTAGAAAATGTACATTTTTGAATATTTGGAAAACAAATTTTAAGCTTCTTAAGGATTTTGAAAGGATTCACTATAATAAAACAAATTTCTTAGAATTCATGGGAAAATTCGAACTGATTTTTTATTTTCAAAAAGTAATTTTGAGAGAACATTTTAAAAGATTACAAAAGATTTCTAAAATTGTGAAAATAGAATTGGAAGATTTGAAGGCAAGTTTTTTAATTTTTCAGAATTCCAAGAAAAATTTTGGATGAATTCAAAGAATTTTAAAAGATATTCAGAAGGTTTAAAAGTTTTGAAAATAGATGAAAAAGTAATTTGAAATTTGAAAATATTTCACAAATTTAAATGAAAATGTAAATTTTTGAACATTTTGAAAAAAAGTTTGAAGCTTTTTAAGAAGTGTAAAAGGCTCCAAGAAAATAAAAAAACTTTCTTAAAATTCCTGGGAAAATTTAAACTGAATTTTTATTTTGAAAATAACTTTTAAGAGAAAATTGAGAAAGATTTCAAAAAAATTTTAATTATTTTCGAAAATTTCGAACAATCTTTCAATTAGCAAGAAAAGGTTTCACGATAATACAAAACATTCCTCATAATTCATGGGATAATTTAAACTGATTTTTTATTTTGAAAAATTAATTTTAAGATAATATTTAAACAAAATTGTAACATTTCAAAAGATTTCCAAAATTGTCAAAACAGAATCTCAAAGATTTGAAGGCAAAATTTTTAATTTTCTGAATACCAAGAAAATTTTCGGAAGAATTCGAAGAATTTTAAAAGATATTTAGAAGGGTTAAAAGTTTTGAAAATGGTTAAACAATGATTTTAAGTTTGGAAAGATTTTCAAAAATTTTAAACAAAATTTGAAAAAGTTTCAAAATATTTCAAAATATTATTATAATTTCAAAATATTTCTACATATTTCGAAAAAATTTGAAGATTTAAGGACAATTTTCTTATTTTGAAAGATTTTTCAAAATTTTAGGAATATTTCGAGTCAGTTTAAAAGATCTTCCAAACTTCTGAAAGTCCTAAATATCTTTCAAACTGACTCCAATTTGTCCTAAAATTTTTCAAAATCCTGAAAAATAAAAAAATATACTTTTTCGACTTATCTGGAAGCTTCAAAACAATTTTGAATTTTCTCAAGAATCTTAGGAAAATTATGTATTTATTTAACTTTAACAACAAATGAGGAAATAAACTTGAAAAAGAAATATTTGGTAGAGATTTTTATTTTGTATTTTGAATTACTTATCCCCCAAAAATAATAATTTGGGTGATATTTTTTCTTTAATGACTGAAAACTCTTTTTTAAGATTCCCTTTTTTTCACTAAAAATTCATTATTTTAGTCAAAAATTCATCTCTTTGGTTGACAATGTCACTATTTCGTTGAAAATTCGTATTTTTTGTTAGAAAATTCATCTACTTCATTAAAAATTCATATTTTCATGTTGAAAAATTGATCTGTTTTGTAGAAAATTTGTCTCTTTTTTAAAAAAACTTAATCTTCTTTGGTTTAAAATGCAACTGGTAAAAATTATTTTTTGTTCGGATTTTTTTTTTCGTCATGAAGACGAATTTTTGAAAAAAATTTGAATTTAAAACCCAAAAATATGCATTTTCTACCAAAATAATGGAATTTTCGACTAAAAAAGACGAGTTTTCAACAAAATAAGTGAATTTTCATTTGAAAAAGATTAATTTTGTAGCAAAAATGAAATAGCTAAATTTTTAGTAAAAAAATTAATTTTCAATCAAATTTGTTCAATTTTTAACTAAAGAAATAAACCTTTAACTAAAATGATACATTTTCAATTTTCTACAAAAAAAGACAAATTTTTAACAAAAAATAGAATATTTAGTTTAATTTTCAGTTGGATAAATAAGATTTGAAACAATTGAAAAAAAACGTTTAACGAAATAGGTTAAAACAAATTTCAACCAAACAAATGAATTTTCTACTAAAAAGATTAAATCTCTATAAAAAAAATTTCGACGAAAAATTGAACAGTTGAATTTTTAGTTAAAAAAATTAATTTTCAATAAAAAAAAACGAATTTTCAATTAAATTTGTTCAATTTTTATACAAAGAAATGATCTTTTAACTAAAATAATGCATTTTCAATCAAAAAATTTTTAAACAAATAGTTGAATTTTCAACCAAGAAGATAAATTGTTCCACCAAAAATAGACAAATTTTCAATAAAACAGATGAATTCGCAACTAAAAAAGATAAATTTTCAACAAAAAATAGTTAAATTTTCGAACAAACAAATAAATTTTCTACCAAAAAGATTAAATGTCTAATAAAAAAAAGTCGACAATAAATGGAAAAAGAATAATTTTGAACAAAAACATGAATTTACAAGCAAATATTTTCATTTTTAATGGAATCTTCAGCCTAATAATTGAATTTTCAACCAAAAAGGTTAATTTTCTAGCAAAAAAAAAAGACAAATTTTCAACAAAATAGATGAATTTTCAACTAAAAAAAAATAAATTTTCTAAAAAAAAAATAGAAGAGTTTAATTTTCAGTTAGAGAAATAATTTTTTAAGCAAACAAAGTAAATTTTGAACGAAATAGTTAAATTTTTAACCAAACAGATGAATTTTCGACGAAAAAGATTAAAAGTCAATGAAAAAAAAAGTTTCGACAAAAAATTAAATTAAAAAAAAAAACTAATTTTCAACCAAAAAAATGAAATTTGAACCAAAAAGATTAATTTTCTGCCAAAAAAGAATAATTTTTAACAAAATACATGAATTTTCAACCAAATATTTTAATTTGTAATGGAATTTTCGACCTAATACATAGTTGAATTTTCAACAAAAAACGTTAATTTTCTACCAAAAAAAAGATAAATTTTCAACAAAATAGATTAATTTTCAACTAAAAAAGATAAATTTTCAACAAAAAATAGAATAGTTTAATTTTAAGTTAGAGAAACAAGATTTTACGCAGACAACATAAATTTTCATCTATATAGTTCCATTTTCGAACAAAAAAATGAATTTTCTACCGAAAAGATTGAATGTCTATTAAAAAAAAAGTCGACGAAAAATGGAATAGCTAAATTTTTAGTTAAAAAAGTCAATTTTCAATAAAAAAAATCTAATTTTCGAACAAAGAATATGAAATTTCGACCAAAAAGATTAATTTTCTACCGAAAAAGAATATTTTTTAACGAAAAAATGAATTTTCAACCAAATATTTTTATGTTTAATGGAATCTTTAGCCTAATAATTGAATTTTCAACCAAAAAGGTTAATTTTATACAAAAAAAAGACAAATTTTCAACTAAAAAAGATAAATTAAAAAAAATAGAAGAGTTTAATTTTCAGTTAGAGAAATAAGTTTTTAAGCGAATAAAGTAAATTTTGAACGAAATAGTTGAATTTTTAACCAAACAGATGAATTTTCAACGAAAAAAGATTAAAAGTCTATAAAAAAAAATTTCGACAAAAAATGTAGTTAAAAAAATTAATTTTCAATAAAAGAAACTAATTTTCAACACAAAAATTCAACACAAAATAGATGAATTTTCAATTAAAAAAGATAATTTTTCAACAAAAGATAGAGTAGTTTAATTTTCAATTAGAGAAATAAGTTTTTAAGCAAATAAAAAAAGTTTTAACGCAATAGTTAAATTTTAAACCAAACAAATAAGTTTCCTTTCAAAAAGATTAAATGTCTATTAAAAAAAAGTCGACGAAACGTTAAAAAAGTTAATTTTCAATAAAAACCTAATTTTCAACCAAAGAAATGAATTTTCAGCCAAAAACATTAATTTTCTACCAAAAATGATTAACTTTTAACCAAATACATGAATTTTCAACCAATAAGGTAAATTAATTACCAAGATGATTATTTTTGTACTGCAAAATAGAAAGTTTCAACCAAATACAGAAATTTTCAAGAAAATGTATTTTTTATGTTTTTAAATGTTGAAAAAATATTGAATATTTTGTCATATATTCAATCATATTTTGTCAATGAAAAAATTAATCTACAAATTTGAAAGAATTGTAAGTGGAAAAAACTGTGTCATTCATATTGAATTTACTGGAGTTTTCTCGCTATAATAAGGAAACCTCTGTAAATCTTATGCAACGTTCTCAAATCATATAAGATTTTCTGTAAAATCCATTAAAAAATGTTGGAAAATAAATCGAGTTTTTTTTCTAAAGGAAGGATAATTAGTGCGCGCGTAGCGCACAATGTTCTAGTTAAGTTAAAAGTTATATGATTTGTTTATAACGGAATTGACTTGAATTTGTTAAAGATAATCCTAATTAACACATAAAAGTCATTTATTTTATTTATTTTTCCATTTCGTTGAATTTAATTGGAATCCAATTTAACAATTTTAAATTAGATTAAAATGAAATTCAAAATCCTATTTAACGTCCAATAGTGAAGTTAATGTATAGAATTCCTGAAAATAAAAACAAAAATCTAAGGACCAAATTTGGAAAACCACCATAAAATGCTCCTATTGTAATTTGGAAATTTAAAAAAAATATATTATTAATGTTTTTGTGTTGTGATTTGATAATAATCAAAATAAAAAAGACGAAAGACAAAAAAGAGAAGGAAGGGGAACTGCTTGGTTGCCTTCTCATTTTTCTTTCCTCTTTTTTATTTTTTGTCCAAGGCAAAAGGAAATTTTTTGTTTAGGAATTTTTTTTTTCAAATTACAATAGGAGCATTTTATGGTGGTTGTCCAAATTTGGTCGTTGGATTCTTGTTCTAATTTGAAGGAATTTTATACATTATTGGAATCATTAAAGGATTTTAAAATTATATCTTGAAGGACACGTTTTGAAAAATCTGATCAAGATTTTTCACTTAGATTAGTTAAATATTCAGAGAATAAAAAACTGATGAATAAACTACCAGGATAAAATGACGAGAAATAAAAGAAGCAGATAACGTCATCTCAGTTTTTCTGTCGTTCTGAATTATTAAAGTCAGTGACAAACAGTATGTGGGAAAATGCTAATTAAAATGCAATTTGTCTCATTGTCAACTAAGATTTGTATTATCTAAACCGCCGCAGTTGTTATACAAGTCCTTGAACCTTTCTACAAAGATCCAGATATGGATAGTACAATAAAAAAAAAACTTTTTTTTTATAATCATCTACTAAGTATTTGGAATTTTGATTTAAATTCAATCTTAAACAAAATTCTCATAATAAACTCTCACTTTAAAATTAAAAATGTTGAAATGTCAAATCATCGATTTTTATTTTGCCGTTTTACAAGAAATGAGATCAGTCGGTCGTTCCCTTTGATTAATCGCTGATACGACTAAATTGAATCAACAATTGCATTTGGAACCAATGGAAGTACGATTTTATGACTCTCAGAGAATTTAAAGTTATTTCAGAGAACGGAAAAGAGGAAACGCTAACAGCTATGTACGAGTAGATAGAGGGCTTCGCTAATCGGATGGAAAAAAAATTCGATTAGCAAGTAGGTGGAATGGGAACCTTCCGTTTTCAGATGACCATAGCTTTTGTGTAACTAAATTTTCCACAGAATTAAAACTGGAGAGAGAAAAGACCGTTTCTGGGAAAATTACTGTTTCCGGAAGTTAAGTTATTAATTGCTAAAAAAATGTTTAGTCTTTGCCGGTAACATAAAAAAGTTTTAGTATTTCCTAAGAGAGACCGCTGTGCAAATGGAGCTCAAAAAAGGGGAAATTGGGTAAATTTTTCAACAAAAAGAGGGAAAATAGGGGTATTTTAAAGTAATTTATAAGTATATAAGTGTCTTTGAAGTCTTTAACATACTTAAAACATTCACGAAAAAATGTTTTTTTTTAAATTTAATTTTACGAAAAAAATGGTAACTTTTTTAATTGTTAATATTTTAAGCTAAAAATGTATATGAAAGGGTTTAATAATTTATTTTTACAAATTGGATATAGTTTCAAGGAGATGATCAAAGTTTACATTTTTTTTAAATCTCATAAATTGCCGATTGAGAGTCCATTGGATCTCTATTAATTTAACAAAACATTTTCAACAATTTAATTTTTATCCATTGAAAATTCTATTATCAATTTTCTCCTATTTTCAACAGTTAAAATTTTAATTTTCTTCCATTTTCAAAAGTTGAAACTTCAATTTTCTTGAATTTTCAACAGTTGGAAATGGAAGAAAATTTAAAATTGAATTTTCAACTTTCAAAAATTTAATTGTTGAAATTTCAATTTTCTTCAAGTTACAACAGTTAAAAATTCAATTTTCAGTTTACTAAAATTTTCGAAAGTTAAATACATTTATTTTTTTATTTTTCGACAATTAAATATTCAATTTTTTTAATATTTTCAACAGTTAAAAATTCGACTATTTTAATTGAAATTTGTTTTCAGTTTTAAACAATTAAATTTGCAACTGTTGAAACTTGAAGAAAGTTGAATTTTGATCCATTGGATTTAAAAAAATTGAAAATTGAATTTGAAATTTTCTTCAATTTTCAACAGTTGAAAATTCAATTGTTTAAAATTGTAAAAAATGGAAAATTCAATTGTAGAAAATTTAAAAAAGTTGAATTTTCAACTGTTGAAAATTTAAGAAAATGGATTTTATAACTGTTTAAACTTTAAGAAAATTGAAATTGCAACTTTTGAAAATGGAAGAAAATTGATAATTGAATTTTCAACAGATACAAATTAAATTCTTGAAAGTTGAAGTAAATTGAAAATTCGAGAAAATCGACTTTTTAACTGTTGTAAATTCAATTTTCTTCCATTTTCAACAGCTGAAAATTTCAATTGTTGAAACTTGAAGAAAGTTGAATTTTTAACAATTAGAAATTTAATTGGTAATTTCCTTCAATTTCGAACAGTTGACAATTCAATGGTTTAAAATTGAAAATTCAATGGTTGAAAATGAAAATGAATTTTTAACTGTTGAAAATTTAAGAAAATTGAATTTTCAACTGTTGAAACCTAATGAAAATTGAAATTCCAACTGTTGAAAATGGAAGAAAATTGATAATTGAATTTTCAACAGATAAAAATTAAATTTTTGAAAGTTGAAATCAATTGAAAATTCGAGACAATTGACTTTTCAACTGTGGAAAATTCAATTTTCAATTTTCTTCCATTTTCAACAGCTGAAAATTTCAATTTTCTCTAAGTTTAACAGTTGAAAATTCAATTTGAAATTTTCTTCAGTTTCAACCGTTGAAAATTCAATTGTTTAAAATTGAATTTTCAACAGTTTAAAATTGAAAAAAATGGAAAATTCAATTGTTGAAAATTTAAAAAAATTGAATTTTCAACTGTTGAAACTTTGAGAAAATTGAAATTTCAACTGTTGAAAATGGAAGAAAATTGATAATTGAATTTTCAACAGATAAAAAATAAATTTTTGAAAGTTGAAGTAAATTGAAAATTCGAGACAATTGACTTTTCAACTGTGGAAAATTAAAAAGAAAATGAGTTCTTAACTGTTGAAAATGTAAGAAAATGGAATTATCAACTGTTGAAACTTTAAGAAAATTGAAATTTCAACTGTTGAAAATGGAAGAAAATTGATAATTGAATTTTCAACAGAAAAAAATGCCATTGTTGAAAGTTAAAGTAAATTAGAAATTCGAGAAAATTGAAATTTCAACTGTTAAAAACTCAAGAAAATTGATAATCGAATTTTCAACTATTGAAAATTGAAGAGAATTAAAAATTGTATTATCAACTGTTGAAAATTGAAGAAAATTGATCATTGAATTTTCAACAGTTGAAAATGCAAGTGTTGCAAATTAAAGAAAATTGAATTTGATAAATGAACATTTAAATTCATGAAACAAAATTCCGATAATAGTTGATTTTTTCCAAAACGGTCGCAATTGGGAAATAACATTTGGCAAATTAATAGTCATCGAATGGATTCTTAGTATGGAATCCATAAGATTAGAAAAAATGACAACTCCGTTCATATTCTTGTTAGATCTTTGAAAATCCATTCTTGGTAATATAAAAAAGTCCGACAAAAAATGAAATTTGTTAAATAAATAATTTTTATATGTTCAAAATCGTTCTCATAATGAAGAATATTTTCTCTCTTAAAAAATATCATAATTAATTAAAATTAATTTTTAATATTTGAATCCTGAATAGATTAGTTTGAAATCGGTCAAGTAAAGAGTTCTGAGTTTGAATCTTGAAATTTTGATTTGCATTTGCTTGAAATTTACTAAATAGGCTCAGATAAATTACATATTTACTTAGCAAACGTAAATATGTAATTTATAGCTAAGCCTATTCAGTGTATTTCAAGTAAATGAAAGTTAAAATTTTACGATTCAAACTCGAGACTAATTTCCGGCCCGAAATTCCCCGCGTAATTCAAATGTCGTGTTCTCAAATGTAAGTATTTAAAAAGAAAAGGAGAATTTTTCCAAATAGGGGAAATGAAGAGGCGAATTTTTCAAAAAAGGAGAAATGCATGGGAATAGGGAAAAGACTATGATCCCTGTCCTAAATAAAAATTTAAAAATCTGCTTTCCGTAGTTTATAAATTTTGATCCCGGACTCCTGGGAACTTTTGCTCTTTACCATTCTTTTCTATCATTATTCGTATCCTTTTATTAGATTGTTCCTTTATTGGATACTAACTTCAAAGTAGTGTGAAAATAGTCGAAAACGTGAAGGGAGAACGTATCAGGAGAAAGTGGGTTAAAAAGCATTTTTATGTGTCGGTCAAGGCTTGAATGAGAAAACACGATCGGCACTTTCAACTTTAAGGGGATATTTTCCTTTTAAAGGCAGAAATACATGTTGGGTACTTCCACAGAGTTTACGATAAATGGATGACAAAGTTCGTGTTCTAGAAATTTTATATCTGAAAATTCAGATCTCTAAAAAATTTATTTTATGAATTTCAGTTTGCCCCTTAGTTGCACTAAAATCAATTTTTGAACTGAGATCCAAATTCATTAAGGTTGATCAATTATTCTTTAAACTTTACAACTTATTTCTGATAAAGCATTTATGATTGTAATATATCACATAGATAAATAAAAAGAATAAATTAATGATTATTATTTACCTAAATTGAGATTTTCTTCACTAGATGAAGACTTGACGACTTGTTCTGCTAACGTCGAAATCTTCAAGACTGAGCATCATGCTCGCAGATTGCAGAGCATGAGAATCGATTCCTTCTGATATGGTATAAGTGCTGTCCAAATTGTAATTTTCTGTTACAGTCGATGTTGAACTACTGTAAGAATTCCAAGTATTTTTTTGCTCTGATGAATTCTCGAGCCATTTTGTTGCCATGCTCCAAGTATCAGTTTCCGAAGAGATGTTAAACCTGATGCTCCTGAAGGAAAAAAAAAACACCATCAGCTAATATTTTTTTCCTATTAAAGGATGGAATTTGAAAAAACATTTGCAAATTTCTGGATTAATAAAATCCAAAGTCCGTTATGAAGAATTAAAAAGGTAGAAAATCTAAGGGATAAGGATACAAATTTTTGACCCAGCCTATTCCTTGTCTATCCTTGTAAATCTTTTTTGATACTTTTGTCAATATAATTCAAATCATTTTTTGCAATCCTTTCGTTTTTATCCCTGTATGTTTTAATCTCCTGATTTTAATGCCAACCTATTCCTCGTTTATTCACGTATATCTTTTTCTATACCTTTGTTATTATCATTCTCTACCCATATTTTCTAATTTCCTGTTATTAATTCTAATCTATTCCTCGTCTATCCACGTCAATCTTTCTTGATACCTTTATTAAGATAACTTTCAGCCTATCTTTTTTATTCCCGCCTTTTTTATTGCAGTCTATTTTAGTCTATATCTGGTCTGTTCATGTCGATTTTCCAATTTCTTGTTAATAATTCCAATCTATTCCTCGTCTATGCGCGTCAATCTTTCTTAATACCTTTGTTAACATAACTTTCAACCTATCTTTTTTATTCCCGCCTTTTTTATTGCAGTCTATTTTAGTTTATATCTGGCCTGTTCTGCTGTTCATGTCGATTTTCCAATTTCTTGTTATTAATTCTAATATATTTCTCGGCTATCCTCGTCTATCTTTATTACCTTCCTCAATATAATCTCCATCCTTTTTTTCAAATCCCTCTTTTTTATCCCTGACTATCTCTTATCTGTCCATATCAATCTTTTTTTATACTTTTGTCATTACGATTCTCTAGATGTGTGTTTCAATCTTTGGTGTTTTATCTTAACCTATTCCTCTTATATCCAAATAATTCTTTTCTATACCTTAGTATATGTATATACTCCATCATATTTTTTAAATTATTTTTTTGTCTCTAAATATCACATGTCTATCCATATCAATTTTTGTATAGATTTGTCAGTATAATCCCCATCTTATGGTTAAAATCCCCTCCTTTTTACTTCTCTCCACTTACACCAATATTTTCCGATTTTTTTGTAAATATAATTCTCTACAAATTGTTTTTCAGTCTCGCGTTTCAATCATCAATCTTCTCCTATCTTATTGTCAATATAGTTCTCCACAAATTATTTTTTAATCAACTGTTTTTGTATTTCAAACTATATATTATCTATCCACATTAATCCTTTTCTATTATACCTTGATCTACATAATCCCCATCCTATTTTTCCATCCCCTATTTTTTATTCCATCCTATTCAGGTCAATATTTTTGTCTTCAAATTTCTGTTTTTTTATCGCAACCTCCTTATTTATCCAGTAAAACATTTTATATGCCTTAATGAATGAATCATCCCCATTCTATTTTTCAATTGCCGCACTTTTGTCGCAGTCTATTCCCATTAATCTTCTTCTATCTGATTGTCAATATAGTTATCCACAAATTATTTTTCAATCAACCTTTTTTTTATCCTAACCTATTCCTTCTCTATCCACGTAAATCCTTTTCCATTATACCTTGATCCATATAATCCCCGTCCTATTTTTCAATCCGCTCTTTTTTATTTCATCCTATATACAACATCCTATATACAATATTTTTTTCCTTCAATTTTCTGTTTTTTATCGCAACCTATTCCTTATTTAGCCAGTCAATCATTTTCTATGCCTTAATGAATAAATCATCCCCATTCTATTTTTCATTTGCCGCATTTTTGTCGCAGTATACCATTAAGCCATTTCCCTTTCAGGGTAGGCGTGACACTACCCGATTCGGGTAGTGTTTCTAGGTGGATAGATTCTTGTAGTAAATAACTACAAGTGTGGGCTCACCACACCCACGATGTGCCAACAGCACTCAGTTTTCTCGAATGGTCACCCATCCAAGTACTAACCGCGCCCAACGCTGCTTAACTTCAGTGATCTGACGAGAACTGGTTTTTTCAGCGTGGTATGGCTGTTGGTATGGCAGTCTATTTCCATTAATCCTCGTCTATCT